>CAKKLC010004687.1:28814-94052 GCA_918559645.1 Ceratonova shasta | reverse complement strand
ATAATCTTTTTTTTTTAATCTAATATGTGATATAAAATATTATTTATAATTGTAATTATTTATTATAGTTATGTTAATGTTAGTTTTATTGGCTATTTTTTAATTTTTTTTTGGGGGGGATTTGCCGAAAAAGAATCATATTTTGAACTAATTTATATAAATTCGTTAAGTTATTGCCTTAATAGTTTTATTAAATTAATAAATCGTTCATAATATCTTATACTAAAAATTAAAATCTTAATATTTTCTATGTATTTTTTTAATATCATAATTTTTTTTATTACTTATAAAATTTGTTAGTATAACTAATTGAATGTTGAAAGTTTTTTACATAAAACTATTTTAATTAAATTATAAAAATTGATTTTATCTGTAGATAAACAAGTTTTAATGATCCAAAATCTTGTTTTTATAGAATTTTATATATTTATGGTATGTAAAAAGTTTTAATTTATTAGAATTATTTGAACTTTTAAAATTAAAGAACCTTTACTTGAGTCCCGAACAAGAAAAGACAAAAATAGCATAAAAAAATTATAATATTTTACATTAAATGTTATCGATATGATGTAAAAATCAAGAAATAAGCTATATCGAAGCATAACAATATTCAATTTAAAATAAATATTATAATTATTTAATTTATGTTTTAGGATTCAAATCTTTTATTCGCCATATATCTTATAAGACAATACAATTAAACACTCATAATGACTATTTCATTAACAATTCAAATAATTTTTTCTGCAAAAATGTAGTTTTTGATTGTTCTTTTCGTGTATTCCAATAAATACATTAATAAAAATGAGGTGATTACATCTATTTTTTGAATAATAAAATGTTTACAGATTTTATTATCACTATTTAAAGATTTAATGGAAACTTGATAGTAATGAAAATAGATAAAATGTCAAAATTTATTATTAATTTTTCATTGACAGTATTAAATTATTAAATATTTATTGTGTATTTGACGTATTAAACTTAATATCAGCAAAAATGTTATTATTATATAATTTTAAATATATGTAGTTAAAACATTGTTATTAATCTATAAAAAATGTTTTTTAACATTATGTAGTAAAACTAGATGTGAAAGTCATTTTCATTTTAAAACTTATCTTTTTGACATTTTTTTAAATTTATGATCTTTTCTGTCATTTATATACAAAAATTAGAGAAACATGATACTTTTGAACTGTCATAAAAAATAAATGAGTTCGTAGTTTATACGAAATAATTTGATTTTATTTCATATTTTTTAAAATATATATAAATTGAAAGAATGAAGGTAATCATTATTTGACTATATTTTTTAATTAATTTAAACTTTATAATTTCTCTTAAATTTGGTTTTTTAATTAACAAATATTTGCTACTTTGTCCATTTTTAATGCAGTTTTGAAATAATACTGTTTTAATATTAAATATAATAATTAATGAATAAGTTTTTCTGTTTTTTAGATTAATATAAAGACAATGAACATGTAGATTAAACATTTATAAAAATTTAGCGTTTCTTTAGTTATATACAAATTTTTTGGATTTCTTTTTCATTCTATATGTATTATTATGCTACTTTTTATTAAATTATGAGTATAAAATGGAATTTTAGTATCATTAGCTTTAAAAAATATTCATGCATACTGTTTTAAATTATAATCAGTTATCATTATAAGAATCTTTTTCTTCAAGCTAATTAGTAATTATTTTTATATATTTTAATCAAACATTTTAGGTTTGAAAAAAATTTGATTTGAAATATAATTTTTGTTTGAAATAAATTAATTTTATAAAAATAAAAATAAAAATTTTGAATTATCTTGTATTTTTCACTTTATTATAAATTATATAATTTTATATAATTATTTATGATAACTTTTAAATAAGCATTTTTGAAATCAAAATAAGACTATTATAAAGCTTTTTCTAGATTATCCCATTTCATTTCTTATCATCAATCATATCTATATTATTTTAATTTATAATAATATTAAGAATTATAAGCTGATTGTAAATGCATCTGATATAGAGTAAAAAAAAAAATTCTAACTAATGAATTAAATTCATAAAAAAACTTTTAAAATTTGTGTATGAAAACTTAAAGACGAAATAGATTTTAGATTCAGGTCACTTATACTAAAGAATTTTATGGATTTATATTTTTATAATACAAATAAATAATTTAAATTTTAAATATTGTGGTATACATCAAATGATCTTATTATATTCTTTACAAAATATTCATTATTTGAAGATAAAAAATTCATGAATTTTTACATAATATTTGACTCTCCTATATCATTATTAAGATTCAACGACTTTATTACTAAAATAACTATAATATTAAATAATCTTATATAGATTTATTCTTTTATCATAATTCATTGATTATTAATGTATCGATCCATCAAATAATTTTAGCTTTTAAAATATGGATATTTAATTATTTAATTTAATATCATTTGTTACAAATGTATTTAAACTAATGTACTAATAATTTTAAAATAAAAAAAATAATTAATTAATATTTTATTCTATTATTTAATATAAAGATGAATGAGCAATAATAAATATATCTGGAAATACATAATATTAACATTTTATTAAATAAATAAAGACTTTGTGAATATTAAATCAGCGTATTTATTGATCACATTAGTAAAATGGTACCACGACATTTTTTCACGGAAAACTTTTAAATATGATAAATTAGTTAGTTAAAATCAAATGTTTGCCCTATTTAAATATTTTTATTTTAATTTAGTTACTAAATTAGACTATTGTTATTTAGAAGTTCTTTTATTTTATCATATGAATTTTTACATAATCATTTGCAAAGTTATGGAAAAAAGTTAGTTATTGATTAGGAGTACAACACATGAGGTATATGGCATAATCACAATAATAAATTTATGTTTTAAAAGTATTTTCGTATTAAAAATTTTCCGTGAAAAAATGTCAGATCACGCAGTAAAATATCTTAGATTGTATATTTTATTATTACGTAAATAGTCGCTATTAATTATTAATTGTTACCTCAATCATAAAATTTTTTGATTATTCAGACTTTATGCACAGATATCGATACATTTTAATTAAAAATATTATTTTTGACAATAATTATCCGTATGAGTATATTTATTTGTTAATAAATTCAAATAATTCTTATAGAAATTATGATATCCTGATTTTGTTCTTCAAAATATATTTTAGATACTATTCATATATCTAGTTGTCATTTATTTAACCATAAATATATCAATATTTGAAAGAATAGAAACAAATGAATGAATTTTATCTTATTAATTTTTACGTAAAATTTGATTTAAGTCTTATAAATGATTATGCCTTTTAAATGGATAACATTGATAAATTGTATTACTATAAATATAAACTAAAAAAGTTTCGATAATGTATGAAATTAGGGGGGGAAAATTTTACATTTCATTTTTATTTTTTTACGAAGATAAACACTTAACATGAAAAAAAAGAGATATCATTACCAAGACTATTACCGAAGTGAAAGCATTTGATTTTTCTGTTTTTAGTGGTCTGATTGAAATTGATGATTGACAATGTCCTTTTTGCGATGGTAAATTTAAATTATAAAAAGTCGAAATCACACACCGATTAGACTTGAGAGTACGATATAATTAGCGAAGATGTCAAGAAACTGCTTCAGTCTTCAATAATAGCATTTTTGAAGTAGGAAATTTGAATATCAAGACAGTTTATGACATAATGATGTTTTATAATTATAGGAAAGCAGTTTGAGAAACATTAGAAGAAATCGATATTTAAGCGAACACGGTTCCTTCTTACTTCAGAAAATTTAGAGAAATTATTTTAGGTAGTTCTGAAAGTGCTAACGTTCAATTAACACAATAATGTTGATGAATTTGAGATTTATTAAACGCATATCTGTAGTTTTAAAAATAACCAAGGCCGAGTACTCAAAGGGCAACAGTATTGGGTCATAGGTATGATAAGTTAAACAACATCTAAAATTAAATGAATGATTTTTAGAAGACAACCAAAAAAAGTTTGTCACTCTTTCTTAACCTCGAATGCTTAAATAGGTTTAATAATTTATATTGATAAATGGAAAGGACATATTGGTTTAGATGCAAAATGATATATGCATAAAACTTTAAATCATTAAAAAGAAGTTGTAAATAGTAACGACATATTGATTTAAACAAACAAGATTGTTGAGAAGTTTAAAATTTAATCTAAAAAAATATACGATTTGATGATGTGATTACTTATATTGAAGAATTTGAATAAATGTATAATCTAAAATTGAAAAGTTTGTCTGCTAAGAATAATTTATTAGTTAATGCAATAAAATATTTTTTTTCTTGATGAAAGTTTTTGACCTCGCCGCTCGTCTCTAAAATTCATAAATTACTAAAGTTTTTCTTTACTATAATAATTAAAATATGACCAAAATAATTATTATAAGTAAAAGAAAACATTTACGTTTATAAGAGACTAGTGATGTTTTATAAAATTTTAAATATAATTAATGCAAACAGCGAATTCCTTTGAGATTTAGGATTTTTTCAAAATTATTCAAAATCTCTTGTTGACAAAAATTTACTAAGTTTTTATTTAAAGTTAAGCAATGATATGGATTTAAATATTGTAAAAAAATTATCAAAATAAAGATGTACTTAAAATTATTTCACAATTTGTCGAATATACCTTTAATTGAAGATGCCAGTATGATGGTTTTTAAAAGAATAGCACCTATTTGGGATCAGACAAAATCCATTTCCACGTAAAAATAATTAAAATAAACTAAAAATAAAAATAAAATGCAAAATTAAATATTTTATTGAATTAATACAATGCTTACAATCTTAGAAAAAAATTGTTTTTACAAATCTTAATGAACCTTAGCTATGATGAATTACTAGCTTTAGTAATTGGCACTCCATCTCAAGTAGTGGAATTTTTTATTGGAAATGGTGTTATATTAAACAAAAAAAATGTCTTTCATACTTTCATCTTATAAATATCAAGCCTTTTGTTAAAATCGTTGATGATTACGCTAACCTTTTATGAATGCACAATGTAATATAAATATATGCAAAAAGTCACGTTTTTTGCAGGTTTCAAGATTAAACTACAAAAAATTCTTCACCTTTTGTATTTATTTTGCAAAGCGGAGATTGAGAAAAAGCAAGCCTATGAAGATACGAGACTGTCAGAAGATGTTTTTTACGTTTTATTCAATGATTTCCAAAACAACTGTCTAATATACATTGAAAAGAATCCTGTTAAGCTTGGCGATGATGAAAAGTCAGTACAAATTGACAAATATTTATTTAGTTTAAACCAAAATATCACGTAAGACGTATGGTAGAGAACTAGTTATGGGTTTTGAATACGATTGAAAGTGTTTTAAACTCTTATAAAGTAATCCTTGAACATGTTAGAACTCAGGATTGAAAGACCCTCGAACTATTAATTTATCAATAGTTTAAACCATTATCAATCATTTTGAGTAATCAATTGTTTGCGTATACTTGTATACAAGAGCAGTTAAACTTTAATCACCTTATTATGTAACCATACTTTACACTTTGTAATACCAGAAGAAGGTGTGCATACACAGCGTATTTAGAGTTTATGGGGGTCGTCTGAAAGGTAAAGTTGCGGAAATGAGAGGTTTGAAAGGTATTTAAATCAATAGTTATCTAAATAATGGGATGTAAATGTACAAATTTAGCATCATTAATTACAATGAAATTTTTTATTTAATAAAATTAACTTAATCTTTTCATATTATCTTATATATATTTTTTATTTGTTATTAAAATTAGTATTTTAAAAAACAATTGTTTTTATTTTTTTTACCGTTAACAAGTGGGTTTTAGTCACCATTTTGGGATTGAGTGCGGACTGGTTGGATATTTAGTTAAATAAAAAGAAATCACTTCTGCATATATTTATAACATTTAAAAGAAAGCAAAAAGATGAAATTATTTTCTTAATTATTTAAAAAAATATAAGAGCCTTAACATAAAATAAAATTCATCTGATATATTTAAATATCTTAACTGTACACAAAGCACATCATACAAACATTTATTCTGCACTTAATCAAAAATGAATTTTGGAGATTAAAATTACTCTTACAGGACGCTGAATTCTATAAATAACATCTTTAAACTTTGATATCTAATTGGTTTAAAAAATTCATGAATGATTTACAATAAAATATGTATAAAAAAGTATTTTGAGGTAATTATATCGTTATTAAAATTTACTATTATTGTTTCACAAAAGATAAACTGTTTTCTTAACATATTTTTTAAATTAATGTCTGTTTCTTCAAAATAAATTCTTTCTTTATTATCTTTTTAGCATTCTTGTTCAACCTTGAGATTGGAAAGTACATCAGTCCATTCAAAATTTGATCATACACTTCTTTATTAATTTAAGGTGATATTGATCCACGTTATTACTAGCAAGTTTTGATTATTAATCACACTTCATTATACAAAAAGAATATTTCTAAACTTTACATAATAATTTTCTGACCTTGATTAGCAAATTTTGCTTCATCAACTGTAACATATGGATATATAAGCAATCTTAAGCTCGATCTTACAATATTTGGTTCATAATTTTTCTTTTAATGCAAAAGTTGTTTTTCTGTATTAAAAGCTAGCAATAATTCTATACCAAAGTATTCCATCTTCATTGTTTATAATTGGATTACAGGCAGTACAAATATACCCAATTTGATTTATTCATCCTATTTACATGAAAGACCTATAGCAAGTTCTTTATAATTTATTTTAATTTTTATTTAGATGGTATTAAGAAACCTTTATTAACAAAAAGAAATTTGAAAAATATATCAATTTTATAAATCAGTAGAATATTTTCTACCCAAATCTTCATAATACGAAAAATTATTCAAACGAATAACTATATATAGAAAAATTGGAAATCTAAATAGACTTATTATTAAAATCCACATAGATATTTACGTAATTTATAAAATTTAATTATTTTAAATTAAATTCACAATAATTAATTAGAAAAAAACCAACTAATGAAAAATTTATTTATTTGGTTCTTAAATAACAAAGTGCCATATAAAAAATAAAAATAAAGACATTTCTTAATTAAAATATTTTATTTTTTATAAATTAATAAAATAAAAACGTACAAAAATTTTTCAGAAAATCAAATAACATTCAAAAAAATTTTATTTCAATATCTGTGGAATTTCTTCATGTAGACTTAAAATTTGGGTTATAAATGAATTAAACTAAACAAGAAATAAAAATATTTTTTTTATAAGAATCATGATAAAATATTCAATAATAAATAGTTTTAAAAGATTTTGTATTTTTCTAATACAGTAGGAAATTTAAATTAATTTGAAAATCATGGTGTTATAATCATAAATTAAAATTATATTTTCATTTTAAACGAAATATTGAATTTTGAATAAAAATGATTTCATTTGTAAACTTTTTTAGATAAAACTTTTTTATAACTCTGCTTATTGAACATCAGATAAAAAATGATTATTTTTAAATAAATAACCCTATTCGTCAAGCTATTAAGAGTATTTTATAGTAGAATTTTTACAATCTTACTTAATAATAAATGTTATATGATTGTGACTACTATCAATTTTATTATATTAAAATACATTTCGATTTTAATGGTTAGTTGGCTTATTTTACAAGAAAATATTTAAAAATTTCTCTTAAACTATTTTTGGAAAATTATTGCATAATAGTTCCAATCTTTTGTTCTTTAACTTTTAGAAATTTCCTTATTAAATATCTATGGTACATCATTTGAAAAACAACATATTATTTGTATTCAAAAAACTGATTATATAAAATTTTAATTTATGCTATTAATTTCAAAAAGAAAAACTGATTTTGAATTCAAATAAGTAGTCTTGTTCTATACATTCAGTTTATAATAATTTTCTATAAGCATCTAATTTAACTGCTTACAAAAATATCAGTCATAAAACGAAATAAATCGAAAAAAATGAATAATCTATAGTATACTATGATCAAAATCAATATAACCCATATTTGTTGTTATTTTAATGGAAAAATCAAATTTTATAAATTTACTATTTTAATTTATAAATATTTATAAGATACAGGGTTTAAACTTCAATTTTGTTTTTTTAACCCCCAATTTCGTTTTTTTAAACTTCAATTTCGCGATTTTAAAATTTATGTCATTCAATAAAATTATAAAGATTGATCTTTGTAAAAGAATCAAAAATTTAGTTTTAGAACATTAATTAAACTTTTTCAATTCTCTTAACATATTTCGGTAGTATCAAGCACAATCATCAGAGGTTATTCTTAATAAACCCTCAGGAATTTATACATTTAATTTATCTTCGTTTATATGCTCTGATGTTCTTATAAAGTATTTCCGTTTACTAAACATTTTTTCAATTGGATTAAATTCAGATGTATAGGGTGGTGGAAAGAATAATCGATGATTTTTATTTTCAAGTATTTTTTTATCTCAGTACATTTATGGAATGCTACATTGTCCATAATAAATGTACATTGAAAATTCCCTCTTTCCCGTAATAATGCAATCTAATCAACAACAAAATCTTAGAGATGTTATTGCATGAAAGTCAGTGTTTGTTGCCTAAAATATTTCTCCCTCTACTTGTTAATTCCACAAAATACGCTTATTTTTCGAGCTCTTGTTCCCGGTGCTGTTTTTAAGGTGTTTTCCCAACGATTGCCCTCCCATATTTTGATCTCATGCATAAATTAAAACAAACTTCATCAACAAAAAATATATTTTTATCATAAATTTCACCTAGTATATGTAAAAAGCTTGCGGCATATCTTTTCTAGATTCAAAAACATCATCAGTTGTACTACTTTCAGTAACAACATTTATTCTTTTAAGTGAATAGTGCAAATTTTTCAGTATTTATTAATAGCTGTTCGCGATATACTTATATTGAACTTTACACTTATAAGCAATTTGATTGTTTTTAATGATATTTCACATTTTTCATCGACCTTTTCACGTATAAAGCTTCTTACCTCGTCCGTTATTTAAATTTCCTGGCCCACCCTTTGGCTTTTTGTTTACTCTATTTTCATGTTGGTAAACTTTAATTATAGAACTAATCGTAGACTGGATATTTAAAAATTTTTGGGTTATTTATTATTTTATTACCATTAATATAAGAATTTATTATCAGTTACCGCACATCATTTTCGATAATTTTGCATAATATATGGGTAAAATCGCCAAATTCAAGTTTAAAAAAACGAAATTGAAGTTTAAACCCTGAATGAATTTCATAATTTAAAGAAATGTTAAAAATTTTTGAGAATTTTAGTATAAATATATGTTTAAATCAGTTCATAAATGCTTTTTTCTTAACAAAATATTAAACTATAATAAAAAATAAAATATTGGTTTATCTATATCAATATTAAGATATTGGGTTATAAATAATTCAATGTTATAACTAATAATCAACAAGGGCTTCAAAAACTTTTTTAACATTATAACCCAATTATCATATTTTTTTTAATGCATCAAATAATGATTTTGGGGTGAAAGATGTACAAGAAGCATTATGTAGTGAGTTTTATGTACCATACACTTCAATTATCTATAAAAAGGAAATTGAATATATTTAATTTGTTTCAAGTATTTTTAAAACTAAAAACACAATAGTTAAAGAAATTTGAATTAAGTTTTGGTTAATGATATGGAATATTTTTTCATCTGATGCAAATATCTAAAATAGAAAAATAATGTTTTGATATTAAAATTTAAAATAAGTCAAATAGTATTTAGTTTAATAGTAAAACATAATAAAGTGTTACAGCTTTTAAAATTAAATTTAACTAATTTTTGATAAAAATTTAACGTTTTTCCTTTTTAATTTAACGTTTTTTAAATTTAATTCAACGTTTTTTGTAATTTAACTAAAAACATAATTTATGTATATATTTTATAAAATAACTTTAAAAGTAACAAACAAAACAAAATGTTGATAAAATATAAAAAAATGAATATTCATATTTCTTGTATAAATATTTTAGAGTTTAATTTTGATTAAAATTCTTCTTTTCGAATACCTTTAAGAGCACACGTTCGCTTTTTGCGGAAGAATCCATGAAAATCTTCAGTAGTAATTAAATTGGACGAATTTTCAATACATGAGTTATAATTATTCGATATTTTTTTGGATTTCTTTGGGCAATATGATGTTTCTAGTTACTGAAAACTTCATCTTTGAGATTTAATTTCGGTCAATATGATATAAGAAAACCTATTCAAACCATTTTGAAAGTTAAAATTTTAAAAGTTCTACTTTTCCGTAATTGGACGATTTGTGCTATTTATTCTTACTGTTAAAACATAGGTTCCATTTAAACAATCGCAAAGTTTACTTAAAAAATCCATAAAAGTAATAGAATTAAATGCAGTTTCCCTAATCTTAAAAAATTAAGTCTGGTTTTCATAACAACTGAAGACACAGAATTATTTTTAGATCTTATTGCAAAAACTTTCTTATGTGCAGGCGCCCCTCTAAACTTCTTCCATAATCCAAAAGTGTGCTGCAGCTTACGCCAAACTCGTCAACAAATATTTAATATATTCTCCTCCTGTAAAATGTAATTTAAACAATAATATTCTTGTACATTTTTGTTTTCATTAGTATTGCATGTCTGGGGTATTTTTGTAAGTCTTTTTAGTTAGTATTTCACCCTTTTAAAGCTATTGCTATTGTGGATACACATGGAGCGACGTTAAGTTGTTCACTAAGTTTTTCTTTTTAGATTCTTAGTAGAACACTGACATCCTTATCGCTTTCATCTGTTAGCAAATTAACAGCATCATTATTAATCTTTTTGATTCTTTCCTTAAGTTGTTTTTTTGCTTCAATATGCCCAATTTTCTTGGAAATTTTTAAACACGAACTACCAGTATTAACATTTAGTTCGGGTTCCTGGCTATTTTCTATTGGTCCTTTTCCCATCTGAAATTTCCTAATAATAAGCTGACGTGTAAAAAAATCTAGTTTTTTTTTCTTTGTATATTAAGGATCAATAAAATTTCGTTAAATTAAATTGGTAAAACGTTAAATTAAATCAAAAATCAGTTAAATTAAATTAAATACGCTGTATTATTTTGTGATTTATAAATTACTGTTCTATTTTTTAATTTAATAATTTATAAAAAATAAAAGAATAGATGTTATAATTATTTTGAATGATATGAAATCCTAAAAATTGTCATTAAGTAGTAGATTAATCGATTTAATCATTCATAAAAGACTTTCCTATTAAAATAGTATTTTTCAAAATAATTAGAATCGAAGAAATTTACAATATTTCAAACGAATTATAATTTTCTATTGAATATAGTGGTTTTAAATCAACTAATATTTCTCTAATGTATATTTTTATTCTGGCTTCTAGAAGAATTAAAATACTAATTTTTTTTTGAAGAAAATGATAATTAAAAAATTAATTTTATGATATAAATTATCAGTAATTAAGTATATTTATTCCTTCTTTTTAACTATATTTTCTATGAAAGGTAAATATGTAATTAATTATTTTTCAAGGTTAAAAACTGTAAGATTTATTTAGCTTTAACAAGTTTTTAATTTAATTTGTTACTAAAATTGTCCAAAAATGACTAAATATTTATTTCAACTTCATATCGTATTACTGAATGATCTAAATTTTAAATTATTAATACAATAAATTTAATTAGAAAATATCCTTTAAAAACAATAACTGCCTATATAAGATCATAAAATCAACTGATAAAAATGAATATTTTCTTTCTAAACATTTTATATTTTTAGATTATAAATACCTAATTATTTATTTTACTTTAAAAAAACTGAAGCTATAAGATTAGTATTAAGATTGTAATTTTTCTGAAAATTGTATAAATTAACAGCAATAAATATATTACTTTGAAATTTGCATTAACTTTTAAGATAATACTTATATGACTTTATTATAGTCCTGATAAGGGAATATCAATAATTTTCAAGATTTTTTCACTAAGATTAAGATAGCTTAGTACAAGGATGGGGTAAGTTTTGGAGCCTGAGTTGTAAGAAATATTTTTTTTAATATAATAACTAGTTATGTTCCTCATTCTATGGAAAGAAAAATTCAGAAAAATTTTGTCCAAATTTAGATTTTTAATATAAACAAAGCATTAATACATCAAAAAAAATAATTGAGTACTTTTTAATGACAAAAAAAATAAAAAATAATGCAGAACCATCATTACGTCATTAATATAGAGATTTTTGTTGTTGGTAGCTAGATACTATATATTTTATTACGTATTCATAGATAGCTGCTTTATTAGAATACAAGCAGTGGTATTTTTTCTGTAAGTTTACTTTTTATGTCTGGTTTAATAGAGTTTTTTTAAAGAAAATAAAGATTCACAGGATCAAGTCAACAAAGATATTAATTATATATCAATTTTTATTATTTCAAGAATAGAAAAAGTTTTCCGAATTGATTGCAAAATTTCATGTATTTTATTTTCAGCATTTCTCCGGACTGATCTAATCTAACAATCTTGCTAATAATTTCTTCCAAATAATTCTTAAATTTAAAAATTTTTGTGTAAATTTGGAATTTAGCTGAAAATCTCCCAATTCAATAATTTCAAACATCGTCAAGTTTAATTGCTGATACCTATATATTTCTGGATTAAGAATAAAGATTGAAGTTTCTTCAAGTTATCAAAAATAAATAAAACTCAATGAAAATCGTTCTATTGATAGTTCTAAAGAATTTTTAACTTGTTAAAAGTCCAAACTTTCATGAATTTCTAGATACATCCTGTATTTTTAAAGGAGTAAAGTACTTGAAATTTCTGATTATTAAATCACGTTTAAATATTTGTAACTTGAATTAAAACGTTTTTATATTATCAAAAATAATAATAAATTTTTTGTTACTGTCTTGTAATTATGTATTCAGATCATTCAAATAGAAGTGAAAATTAGTAAAGAACATCAATCTCAAAATCCACTTAACATCTGATAAATTTTTACATTAAATTATTTTCTGGTTAACCTAAAACATAAATTTCAGCAAAATACTCGACAAAAGCCTGAATCACCTTGGCGAAACTAAGAAAATGAACGTTGTTATGCATAATAAATCCAAGATAAATAGAGTTTACCTCATTTAATAAATAATAAAATTTTCTTTTGATCAAATCATATGTAGCAATATAATTAAGTTTCTTAATCATAAGCTTTATCACATCTTCAAAAGATTGAATACCGTTCTTTGCAAAAAGCTGCTCTTAGTGTATAATTTATTGAAATACTAACAATAGATGACCAACTAACCTTTTAAACAAGTTAAAGAGTTTTTTTAGGTAACCAGGAATATTAGTTACACCATCTGTACTTACTAAAATAAGTGTCGACAAATTAATTTTTTGGTCTACAAAGTGATTCTACAACATCTTAGAAAATATATGTTTTTAGAAGTTTCTGGTAAAGATATTAAATAATTAATTCTTTCATAATTTTATTGTCAACAAAATATTGAAAAAAATAGCTAATAGATCCTAGAGAGTTACATAAGAGCATTTATTAAGACAGATAGATATTCAATTACATAATTTTATCTATCTTATATTGTATTTTGAGTGTTAGACAAGTGTTTTATTAATTTGTAATTTTGTTTTCTTTATTTTTAAAATTCTCAAAAAGAAGTGATGCACATTCTAAAAATACATTTTTGATTTAGTAACCATCAATTAATGGTTTTAGATTTTTTAAATTATTTTAGCTATTTCAAAGCTAGTAGGAAACTAATTAGAATTACAGTCAACACTATAAATAACGAATGTTGTGAATAACGAACACATTCAATTAATGAACATCCAGTGCTTTTTTGATTACCTCAAAGATATTTTACATTGAAAGTTTAATTCGAATAACGAACAGAATGTAGTTTTAATAATGATGTTTTAGAAAATTCTGTTAATATAAGTTTTTTATTTATTCTATCCCCAAAATGTCAAACCTCAACGAGAAAAAAAGAAGATTAGGAGTATCGCATCCAAAAAAAAATAGCAATCATAGAGTTTATGTCTTAGAATCGATTACTTTCTCAGCGAGATCTTGCAAAGGTATTTGGTGTACCTTTGGGTACTTTGAACAGGATTTTAAAGAACAGAGTTAAGCTGTTAGAATATAATGCAAGAAAAAACGCCAATATGTTGTGACTAGCTTTCGAACTTGTGTTTTTGATTGCAAATTATTTGAATAGTTTTTAAAGAAAATATGAAAGTGGGTAACAATTCAAGATGTAGACCCTTGAAATACAGTTTTAAAAATGGCTGAATCATGTGGTTTAAAAATTTGTTATGGTTCTAATGGCTGGGTTAAAAGCTTCAAGACTAGGCATCAAATTAGCTTCAAGAAAATCTATGGCGAATTCGGCATGATTAATGACAACAAAATAGAAGAATTTAAGAGAGTTTATTTTTAAAAATTGAAGACTTATAGGGCAGAAAATGTTTTCAACTGTGATGAGACTGGCTTTTTCTAAAAAGCCACGCCTACTTGGAGTCTATTACACGTTGATGAGAATCAGATTAGTAAAAAGTTGAGTAAAGATCGCGTAACATTATTGTTCTGTGTCAGTATGACGGGAGAAAAGATAAAGCCTATGCTTATTGGAAAATCAAATGGCCCGAGAGGTTTTATGAATCTGGATTTTAAAAAGATACCCATTTCTTATGAATTCAATCAAAAGGCTTGTAAGAAAACCGATATTTTTTGCAGATGGCTGCATGATTTGAACGAAAAAATGAAATCGGAAGATAGGAATATATTGTTGAAGTTCAAAAATGCTCCCGTTCACCCTGAGAGCATCGAATATAGCAACATTAAATTATACTTTTTGCCTGATGTATTTCCCGTATACAGCCGCTGGACCAAGGAATAATTAAGTCCTTCAAGTCAATTTATAAAAAAAAGCTAAACAACAAACCTTATCTTGAACATGATCTTGAATCGGAAATAAAATATTATGATATCGTAGAGAAGTTCAAATTGATCGATGCACTTCTTCAGAATATAGATTCTTAGAATGAGATTACAAAGGAAACTATAATTAATTGCTATAAGAAAGCATTGGAGAACTCTATGTTGGATATTTCGTAATTAAACGCCACGTCGACCGTTGAGCAGGATTCTAAAGATTTAATCGGCTATCAACCAGAATATTAATCCAAAGACGAGCTATTTGCTGTTTGGATGCCCAAATTAAAGGTTAAGATGTTTCTCAAGTTGAATATTTTGAAGACGGAAACGAAGAAAACGAATCGTCTTTTAACATTGATAAACTTACAAAGCAGGAATTTTAGGATTGGTCGAAAGATATTGAACTCAATCTTGCAGAAACCTGGCCCGAATTATTAAGCAGATTTTACACTTTTTAAATTAAAGTTGAAAATAGTGGAATCAAAAAATTAAATACAATTCTTAACTATCTATGACAAAAAAAGAATTAAAAGTATATTTGTTAAGAATATTTAGATGTTTTGATCCAATTTGGCGTTATTTTTAACATTTAATAATTAATTGTTGTTTTGTCCATTTATAATTAAACTAGATATTAGTGTTCCTTATTTTTAACGAACACTTTGGAAAAAAAAGTCACCGTGGGTGTTTGTTATAATGAGGGTAGACTGTACTTGAATAATCTTATTTAAAGCTTGTGATTGTAGATTTTTTTCATTGCTCTTAAATTATATTATTTTTGTTCATCTTTGCTTTTACCAAGAAACTCCTTGTGACTTTTATCATAGTTGCTATTTACAGATAATGTTCTAGATACCAATCACACAGATTAAATCACATATTAAACGCTAATTTCGTAAATTATTTTGTTTTTGAAAATTTAAAAAAAAATAAATTTATGCTTCGTATAATGAGAAAATAAATAATTAACAATCATTAAATATATAATCTTGACTAAATTATGGAAGTTACAGGTAAAGTATCCTATCTTATTTATAATTTCTTAGATGAGATAACGACAATGAATTTTCTATCACGGTTTAAGTTCATAAAAATGAAAAATTATGCGAACGGTATATTGGTCAAACTAATTTTTTTCTTGTTTTGGATAAAAAATGTGTTGATTCTCACCGTTGGATCTGTAAAAGACCATTTACTTTTACTTGCTCTTTAAGAATAAATATTTTGTTCAACGAAAGTAGATTTTCTCTCAGGACAATTTAAATAATTTTTTTTAAATATTTGAATGGTATCAAACATTTGGATATAGCTTATGAGCTATCTATTCATTTAGTTCATGAAGCAATATGCCAAATATTTGCAACAACACTGTTTAAATGGAGAAATCCGTACTGATGTAATTCCGAAAATATTTTAAATTGACCATAATATAACCTACAGAGAGTTTTAAATCAACATTGTTTTATTGTGGTATGGAACGAAATTCAAGAAATTTTTTGATAGTCCCTGTAGAAAATAGAAATACTGAAACTATAATATCAATTATTCAAGAGTATATTTTGCCTAGAACTACAGTAGTTACAAGTGAATGAAGTTCCTATCGGGCACCCGTTAGGAATTTTGATAAGATTAACCACCTAACAATAAATCACTCAATTAATTTTGTAGATCCTAACAACAGTGAAATTCACACACAAAATATCTAATGTCTTTGGTCAAGATCTAAATATTTTATGCGTAAAATGCATGGAATGCCAAGAGAAAGTAAATTTTGATTATTTAATTTGTGTTGTAAAATTTGATATTCAAGCGTAAAAGAATCAATGCTTTATTATTTATGTTAAAACATGATGAGTAAATTTTAGTAAAAGCTGTAATATTTTTAATTTTTGTAATTTTTTTTTAAATTTCTAAAAACCGCATGCCACCGACTCGCCCAGGATATTTCAAAAATATATATAAATAATTATAAAAATTAATTAAAAATTGAAAAATTAATAATTAAAAAAATTAAAAAAAATCAAGTATATATTCAAAGCACAAATCATAGCACTGATCCAGAGCAATTTAATAATCAATATTATCAAAATATTCAAATGAGTCAACAATAAATTTAAGGTGATTCTCTTTTTGAAATTTTTTCTACTGTGTTCAAATTTACCTGTTATAGCTCTTTCAACAGAAAAATGGTTTTTTTCTTCTTCTTCTTCTTTCATTTTACTGATAAGACGGCCAATATTAGGATAAAAAATTTCATTTTTATCATTCCACTGGCAATGCCAAGCTTTAAGATTATTAGTTGTTCTAGGAATATCGTTTTTAATTCTTTCAAAGCAATTCCAAAGCTCCTTCGAAAAAATTTATTTTTAATTTTAATTTTTTCTTTATTAAATACTCCAACATATGTTTCTTTTAAGTATTCAATAAAATCAGATATTTCTTCAACTGTATTAACTTCTATCCAATTTAAAATCAAAAAATAAAATACTTTAACTTTATTAGAAGGAACAAAAGCTTTATTCAGGAAAAATCTAACAGTTTTTTTTTAATTTTCATTGTTTTTATATGAAATAGATTTTCCACATTTATTAATACGCCTCTATATACTTTGTCCAAAATGAAAAAGGCAAGTATAGTGCTTTGATAAAAAGAACTCTTTTAAATGCATTAATCAATGCCATTTCGAAATCTTAAATGCTAAAAATAAAAATTTATATTAAATAATTTCTTAATTTTCTCAAAAGCTCTAATATATAATGCTTCTGTTTTAGATTTCATCAATATATAGAAAAAAGGGAAAAAGCTTCCAAAGATTTTATCTTGATATGTAACAATCTGATAGAATTGACTAGGTGCAGTTTTAAAAGTACAATCAACGATAACAATTTTAATCTTTTCTATAAATTTTTTTTTAAAATCACTTGAAAAATTTACAAATCTTTCCTGATGAGATATTCCGCTATCATATTGAAGGAAAAGATTTCCTCGTGTATCTTTTCTGAGCTCTGGAAGGATATCCTGAGTATTAAAAATAGGAGAGTTATTATTTTTATTCCTTACCTATGTGTTTCTATCAGTTAAGGATCTAAATTTAGGTAGTAAAGGTAAGTCAGAAGGATTAAGCTTAAAAATTTAATTAATTACCATGCTTGACCCTTTTTCAGTAGAATTTATAGATTTTGATTTTAAAGAATTTTTCACTTTAAGAATCTTACATTTTTCTGAGTTTTCTGGATGATTATGAGGTTCTTCATGTGTTACTTCCTTGATAGAATTTAACGTTATAGAACCTCTACAACACCTATTCTGGCAACGATACCTTGCCAATCCTTTAGTTAAATAACGTTTAAGATGAATATGGTTTATAATAAATTATTAGATCATTTCCATGCTGAGACTTCAAAAATTCAATTTCCATTGTCTTATTTTAAAAAAAATTATTAATTTTTGGGCGAGTCGGCGCAAATTTTTTTTTTCGAGTTTTTAGTCAACTTGCAATGGGCGAGTTGACGGACAGCCAAAACACGTAATTTGTTAATTTAAAAAGTGGAATTTGTAACGTTTAATAAATAAGACCGTACAGTTTGGTCCAGCCATTTAGAATATGTCTGCCAGAATTTTCAGTGATGTCTTTACTAAATTTTTGTTTTTTTTTATTAAAAAGCAATTTTAATGCATGTCAGTGAAACATTTAGTTACTATATTACTTTGTTTTTACACACAAATCGACAAAAATATCACTCAGATCAGGTAAAGAGTTTTTCTATAACTGGAACATTAAACTGTCGATAGATCATTGACAAGAACAGCAACCACGCCATATATATAAGAGCTAACGATATAATACTTATATTAAGTGGAACCAACAAATGCTGAAATAGTATATGGGATGGTGCATCTATGAACAACCAAAAAGTGCATGATAGGTGATAATCCGCTTCTCTATGCCCAGTCTCCCTACAAAATCTGCATAAAATGTAATTTCATAGTTAACTCCCTACCTGATATGTTCAAATACCTACCTACAATATAATCAAATTGAATCAAACATTAGATTTGTTCTTAGTAGGAATTATTTGTTAAAAAAATGTGCAATCCATTTATGTACTAATTTCATCTTAACATTCATTTCCATCGTTTAAGAAACTATTGATGAAGATTATTATACACACTGCTAATGATATATTTTTTGAATTTTTCGTATAGTCACTATTTTTTTCTCTTTATTCACATGCCACAGGTTGATAATCCCAAGTTTACTATATATTAACAAAACAATTTATAAATCCTCTTTGAAAATTTATTTTTTGGTATGTCTACATATAAATATATAGATATGTGATTTTAAAATTATATACATGATTTATATTATAAAAAAGGATCTCATACATGTTGTGAAGATACAAATAAATTAGTCAAATGTTTAAATTCATAATATTATTAAAATTATTTGAAAATTTGTCTCTCTTTGTATAGTATTATATAAAAAGGTCAAATAAATGAACAATAAAGTAAATATTCTCGTTATAAATAAATTTAAAAAACAATATATTATGTAATTAAAATGTATAATATTTCATAATAAAAACTCTTTAAATTTTAACCGATAAATTAATAGGAACCAAATTTAAAGAAAATGTTAATATTATAATTAAAGGAATAATTTGACATAAAAATATGCAAAAATGGACATATTATTCAGATACGTACATAAAAAATAAAGAAAAATTATTAATTTTAGAAACTCTACATACTAAAACTTTTCTTTTATTTTTTTTATAATAAAGAAATTATATTAATATTTAAAATTATAAAGGATTTTAGGATAAAAAATCTTATAATAAAGGAATTTTAAACCTTTACACTTCTATTGGCCTCGAATAAAATAGAATTATTTTTATTATCAAATGGAAAATGTATATAATTAATTCTTTAGAGAAATAAAATCTGGATATATCATATATTTAAAAATTATCAAACTTTATTTATTTATTAATTTATTATTACAACATTGAAAGACAAATAATGACAAATTTTAGAGATTACAAACTTTTTTTAGAAGATACTTATTCTTTCAACGAAATAGTTGAACATTTTATTAATTTATCAAGGTCTTAATATGTTATTTTAGTTATATTCAACCACTGAGGAAAATGATACATGAATAAATCAACAAAATAAAGCTCTTGCATAGTTTTGTTAATAGAATATCAAATAGAAGCTCTATATATATTCACTATGAAATTCAAATAGGAAAGATAGTAAAAATATTTTATTTTTTTATACCTAATCAACATTTTTTTTTCGAATTTTTGAAAAAATTTGAAGAACAAGTTTTATTATTTCTCTATTAACTATGTCATATTTTACCAGGATTCTAAAGCTCATAAAATTGATTAAAAAATATAAACCTTATTTCAAACCATGACTGGATTTAAAAAATTGTATAAAAAATTTTTTTTTTAAACTAGATAATTTGAATCTATTGAAATTGAGGTTAAATTGAAAAATAATATAAAAATTGTGACCCGTATTAATTATAAGAATCTATTACAAATTTTTATTTAGATTTAATAAAAAAATAAATTGATTTCATAATCAAAAAATCTTATAATTTTTATACTCAAACTTAATTATCTAACTTTCCATTACAAAATAATATCCACATGTTTAAAATCAATAATCTTAATCAAATAATAAAATTAGAAATATATTTCATATATTAACCTATATAAAAATAATAAAGTCCATCTAGGTGCCATGATTTAACTTTTTCTTACACACATTTTTAGCTATTTAATGCAATAATTTTTTATTTAATCGTTTATTTTGACTACATCTAAATTGACTTTTATTAATTTATTTATAACTCTCAGGTTATTTAAAATTGAAATTACAATATCAAGATATATTATAGAGATATAATAAATCAAGAAAAATTTTTTCATGCATATTTTACTATTTTATTTTAATTTCTTAAGTTTCGTCGAATATTTTATTATAACTAAGAAAAATATTACTTCATTAATGTTATAATATCCAATAATATACATAATAAGCATTTCCAATTTAATCGAATCAGTGTTGTTGATAGTAATGTCTTCCACTAGTGTATAACTAGTAAAATTTTCTGATTATACATACTAATTTTAGAATATTATTAATTTTATCAATGAAAATTATATAAGAAAAGCTTTTATGTTGACTAACTTTATTTTATTATATTTATAAAAAATATTTTCCCATGATATTCATCTCAATTCTTGTACTTTTCACTTTTGAACCATTCTTTGTTATGAAATCAATTTTTCAAGATCTTAAAATATTAAATGTTATACTAATTTTTAATTAAAGTAATTAAAAATACATTTTGCTTGACATGAACCTCTTTGAACATTTAAATTTAGAATTTGCCAATTTTTACTAAATAATATTTGTTCTTAAATTTTCTTTTTTCTTTTGTATAAAGTTTTTATAGCTATTGCAGTTTTTCATTTTTAATTAAGTTATACAACATAATATTTATATCTCAATTCAAATCTTTTAAACTTGTCGTTTATAGGTTGATAATGCAAATTGATATTATATAAGACAGAATTGGGTTTATTATTTTAAATTTAAGAAAAATCGGAGCTATTAGTTCTCCCCCTTAAAAATAAAATTATTTTGATTATAATATTTTATCAAAAAGTTAACATTTTACAATCATAGTAATAACAAAAGTCTATTATATACCAAGAAAATAGTTTTTTTAAACAGATAAATGTAAATAACTTAATAATTAACTAAAAAGTATAATAAGTTCTAAGCAGTTCTCCTAAGTTTTATCAGATATTAAATCTTTCCACAAGCATTAATAGATTTATAGTTTTTCCTTTTCTCCAAGAACACCATGCATCATTTATAGTTGTAATTTTTCTCCAAGAACACCATGCATCATTTATAGTTGTTCCTTTTCTCCAAGAACACCATGCATCATTTATAGTTTTTCCTTTTCTCCAAGAACACCATGCATCATTTATAGTTGTAATTTTTCTCCAAGAACACCATGCATCATTTATAATTGTAACTTTTCTTCAAGAACACCGTGCATCATTTATAGTTGTATTTTTCTCCAAGAACACCATGCATCATTTATAGTTGTGACTTTTCTCCAAGAACACCATGCATCATTTATAGTTGTCACTTTTCTCCAAGAACACCATGCATCATTTATAGTTGTAATTTTTCTCCAAGAACTTCATGCATCATTTATAATTGTAACTTTTCTCCAAGAACACCATGCATCATTTATAGTTGTAATTTTTCTCCAAGAACTTCATGCATCGTTTATAGTTGTAACTTTTCTCCAAGAACACAATGCATCATTTATAATTGTAATTTTTCTCCAAGAACACCATGCATCATTTATAGTTGTAATTTTTCTCCAAGAACTTCATGCATCGTTTATAGTTGTAACTTTTCTCCAAGAACACAATGCATCATTTATAATTGTAATTTTTCTCCAAGAACACCATGCATCATTTATATTTGTAATTTTTCTCCAAGAACACCATGCATCATTTATAGTTGTAATTTTTCTCCAAGAACTCCATGCATCATTTATAATTGTAATTTTTCTCCAAGAACACCATGCATCATATATAGCTGTATTTTTCTCCAAGAACACCATGCATCATTTATAGTTGTTCCTTTTCTCCAAGAACACCATGCATCATTTATAGTTGTAATTTTTCTCCAAATACACCATGCATCATTTATAGTTGTGACTTTTCTCCAAGAATACCATGCATCATTTATAGTTGTAATTTTTCTCCAAGAACACCATGCATCATTTATAGTTGTAATTTTTCTCCAAGAACACCATGCATCATTTATAGTTGTCACTTTTCTCCAAGAACACCAAGCATCATTTATAATTGTTCCTTTTCTCCAAGAACACCATGCATCATTTATAGTTGTTCCTTTTCTCCAAGAACACCATGCATCATTTATAGTTGTAACTTTTATCCAAGAACACCATGCATCATTTATAGTTGTCACTTTTCTCCAAGAACACCATGCATCATTTATAGTTGTAATTTTTCTCCAAGAACACCAAGCATCATTTATAGTTCTAATTTTTCTCCAAGAACACCATGCATCATTTATAGTTGTAATTTTTCTCTAAGAACACCATGCATCATTTATAGTTCTAATTTTTCTCCAAGAACACCATGCATCATTTATAGTTGTAATTTTTCTCTAAGAACACCATGCATCATTTATAGTTGTGAATTTTCTCCAAGAACCCCATGCATCATTTATAGTTGTAATTTTTCTCCAAGAACTTCATGCATCATTTATAATTGTAACTTTTCTCCAAGAACACCGTGCATCATTTATAGTTGTAATTTTTCCCCAATAACACCAAGCATCATTTATAGTTGTTCCTTTTCTCCAAGAACACCATGCATCATTTATAGTTGTAATTTTTCTCCAAGAACACCATGCATCATTTATAGTTGTATTTTTCTCCAAGAACACCATGCATCATTTATAGTTGTGACTTTTCTCCAAGAACACCATGCATCATTTATAGTTGTAACTTTTCTCCAAATACACCATGCATCATTTATAGTTGGAACTTTTCTCCAAGAACACCATGCATCATTTATAGTTGTAATTTTTCTCCAAGAACTCCATGCATCATTTATAATTGTAACTTTTCTCCAAGAACACCATGCATCATTTTTATTCGCTTTTTACATTTATTCGAGTAAACTTCAATGCTTAGAGTATTAACTAGAGTTTTAGGACCCAGAAAGTGCAAGGCATGGTTGACAGTGTGATATTTTATATTCAATTTCATTCATTCTATTATAAATTCTCCACTGGTCACTTATTATTATTGATCCATTTCTACAAACATGGCATATAATTGGTAGCGAGTGTCTGCTGATCTGTCTGGAACTATTTACATAAATATTTTGTTTGGTGTATATGAGGTATCGGCGATTCCAAATTCCCAAATTTCATCCTCTGTTTGCGCGTAATCTATAATAATTTGGCTTATGACTAAACGAACTGTTGTCTATTTGCACAGTATTGCATTTCAACCCAAAACTATGGTATTGTCTTCTAAATATCGCATGTAAGCTAGACGAAAGTCATAATAAAAGTCTATTAGCTCTTTGTTATCAATGTAAGAGTTTTTTCTAATTTCACTATGATGCATTTTACCTAGTTATAATAAACCAACTCCTATCCTACTTTAGGATCATAAATATATCTTTCAAATTCGGACTCTAATCTGATGCTTTTAAACTTTTAAAACTCACTGCAGTTTAATGTCATAAATCGCCACGCCTCTTCATCCTTGTTCATATTGTATGATTTTTATACCACAGCATTATCAGAGATACCGCATTTGTATAGCTTATTAATAATACGAATTCGTCAAAAATAGTTATTTAAATCCTTTCTACCTCCAGTAATCAGTGGTGGATCGTCATACTATAAAAATTTCCTCTCATATAGGGTTAAAAATTTTTTAATTTATATCAGATATTGTTTTTTTTCCATCGAGGGAGAAAAAAAACCAATAGGTGCAAAAAATCTTCAAATCCTTTTCTATATGACTAGAATGGAACATAATTATTAATTTCTAATATTATGGTGCTTATGATTTATTTATTTAAAGAATAATATACATTATTTAATTTCAAATCATTTTTCACAAATATTTTCTTAGTTTACATGTAAAAATAAATAAATTAATCATTTTTGAAGTTTCAATTATTAAATTATAGTGATCATTATATTTGTACTAGTTTTATAATCTATCAAAAATAATTATTTATCATGTAAATAACTTGCTTTTTGTTATTTCGAAGAAACAAAAATTAGCTTCTGTATGGTTCTTTAATATCAACAAAACTTTCAAGTCCAGATTTAAGTTTTAAAAAATCTATTATAAGAGCAAACTTCGTTATCAAATGTGATTATAAATATTTCAAACGTATTTTTAAGAATCTTTTTATCTATATTTATTAAATAATAATATTCTAAATTTTATTTATAATATTTTTAATGACTTTTGCAATATAAATCTCTTATTTTATTTTATTTAATTTTACCATTTTATGTTAAGATTTCTTCATAGAAATCTTGATCTATGGGGATAAACAAGCACGATTTAGTAATAAATAATTGTTTTAAAGTTAAAAATTAATTATTAAAGGTAATATATATTAAGATTGAGGATTTTAATACTTAATGATCTGCATTTAATCTAAAGATAATAACTGTATATGGTTTTATCATAATTTTGCTCATATGGTTTCTATATTATTGAAGAAAATTTGTTCTTCTAAATATTAACATTATCTATTTAAGTATTATAAATTTGCTTAAAATCAATTTAAAACTTTTCTCAAAAATGTTATTTTGATATAATATACATAACTTTATTTAAATCCGATAAAATTTTTGTTTATTTTTAAGTTTGCATCTATTAGATTATTAATTTTTTTAAATTTAGAATAAATCTTTTTATTTCCACATAGTTTATAAATTTATTTTATAAATACGTAATAATTGTATAACATATTTTATCAAATTCAGTGTATTATTGTTTTTATAACTTGAAATATACACATGAAATAGCTTATTGTCTTGTAACCTAAAAGGTTTCCGAAACTAATATAACATGTTTTTTAAGTAATATTACAAAATTATACACTAAGTTATGTTGGCAAAAAACGATAATTCTTTAGTTGGTTTGTGAAAAACTTATTTAGAGAATTCATTCTAATATTTATTAATTTAAAATATAAAAATAGAATAATGAATTAAATAAACCTTTTATAAAAGAATATTGAGTTTATATTATTAACAGTTGATATATGATCTGTTATATTTTGTATATTTGAAATATAATTATTTTATGAATTATTATAATTAATAAAATGAAAAAATTAAATATAGCACAATATTACTAATGGATTTAATTGAAAAAAAAAACATTTTTTATACTTTACAATAACATGAATACCTCTAATGTTTGATTACTCATAGAAAAATTAGTTTAAAATTATTATAATCAAATGAGAATTACATCATAGTTTACTATCAATAATGTTAAACTCGTCAATATTTTGCATCGTTTTTCGTAATAAAAAATTAGCCTGAAGAATTAGATGGTAAATAATTCCTTAAATTCTTTCTGCTTGTATTGCTATTTAAAAAACAAAGATTCCATGTTATTTTTGTTAACAATTATTATTTTGATAAATTTTTTTAAGATTTATAAAACACAACTAATAGAGATGCCAGTAACAAAAAATGTTTATATTTTAAACTATTTTCTAGAGAATACTCAAAATTAAACTAAAAGTAAAACGTGAAAATTAATGAAATTAATTTTTATTGTGATTTTATCAAAGAAGATAATATAAGTTTTCCAACTTGAGAAAATGACGGATATGTTTCTTCAAATTTACTTTTGAATTTCAATGCAACTCCTTCTTTACTTTTTTTTATGTTATAAATTAGTTGAACAAAATCAATAAAGAACAGCTTCTGACTACCTTCGAATATATTTTCAATGCTAGCTAAAATTTTCTTTTCTTTTTTATCCAAGTAAACTACTAGTTCATTGTAAGATGTAACCCTGTTTTCATTTTCAAAATCTTTAAGAAATAACCCTATCAGTTTATCATAAAAAATAATAAATTCAAAATTCACTTTTGTTAAATTATGCTGTAAATAATTTTGATATTCTTTAGATTTCTTAGACCAATGATCATATTTCTCTGTAACCATTTTATTCTTTTCCATAGCACTTTCTATTAGAACTACAAATTGATCAGATTCTCTATCCAATTTATCTAAGTATCCCACAAAATTATTAGGATCTGTATCTAAATAATTTCTACTTTATCTACTTGAATTACAGGTTTTTAAAATAAGCAAAATAATAAGTACACACCCAACTTTCATTTTTATACTCGTAATTCTTTATATGATATGAGAATTACGAAATGATAATTATAATATTTTAATTACTCTAAGGACTAAAATCTTGATTAAATTATTTAATAAACAAGTAATTTTCTTGTGTAGAAATAAAAATAATATAAATAAAAGATTTTTATAGATGATAAAGATTTTTTTATAACTTCCCAAAGAATATTATATTATAATCTTTAATTAAACTAATATTTGGAAATTAATGATTATATATTAAACTAATATTTAGAAATTAATGATTATATATTAAACTAATATTTGGAAATTAATGATTACATATTAAAATAATATAAAGAAATTAATGATTATATATTAAACTAATATTTGGAAATTAATGATTACATATTAAACTAATATTTGGAAATTAATGATTACATATTAAAATAATATTTAGAAATTAATGATTATATATTAAACTAATATTTGGAAATTAATGATTACATATTAAACTAATATTTAGAAATTAATGATTATATATTAAACTAATTATTATTAAAGATTCTTATAAATATAAGTTGTATGGAAGGGCGTAATAAATTCAATATTTAAATTAAATTATCAAATATTTCGGTAATCTTTCGTTGACTACTAAATAGTATTATTTCATAAAATAAATTTCATATTAAAATTACCTTGGTATGTTGACTTGTTAATAGTTTTTATTTATTAAAATATCAATGTTGCAAAAATAACTATTCTTATCTTCTATTGAAATATTTTTCTAAAATGATAAAATGAATTTTCGGATCTTGTAAAAAAATTATTACCGAAATATTTTAAATAAATTTTGATATAATTAAATATATTATAAAAAAAACTATAACCAAGGTATAATTTAAATAAAATCACAATTTTAATATTTACATCATTTTTTAAAGGGCGTTATATCACACAAAAAAACAAAACCAATTGATAAAAAATCTATAAATAGGATTATTCGTATCCTTTATTTAATATTCAACTCAGTATTATTAATTAAGATTTTAAAATGTCGAATAGAAAAATGTGTCAGGAAAACAAAATTAAAAAGTCCAAGCGTTATTTGTTTAGATTTCGTAAATTCCAAAGTTTGTGTTAGTCGGCTAATTAATCTTTATAAATTGTTAGTGAGCTCCCAAAAAACTGTGATTAATTGAAAAAAAAATTCTTTTGTCCTATTGTAGACGATTTTTACATATGTCGAGGAACAGGTATAGTTTAGGTGTTTTAAACTAATTCACCACCTTTTATTTATATGCTTTTTGATTACTTTCTAAAATGTAATTAATCATTAAGTCATCAGGATTTACAATGTCTGCATAAACACAAATCTAACTTTGTTTCTTTGGTAATATAACTTAAAGCGTTAAATGAATAAGCTTTTTATTTTATTTAAAGTTGATCTTGAAATACTTACGAGTTTTAATTTTTCATTTTAAGTACTTGGTACCAATAAAAAAAGAATTGATAGAAAGCGGGTTTCTTTGATAACCAAAACTGGAAAATAACAATCATCTTAAATTGAAATGTCGCACTTAAATAAAGTAATCTAGTTGAAATTGGTCCTCCAAGATTTTTTCAACCATCCATTCTCACTATTTTTTAGAGAAAGTTGATTTCCATGGATCATGCATGTACACATGAATTTCCTGTAAAATACATATGCTTAATAAGTAGTTGAAAATTTGATGGTCACTAATTTTGTAAATAAAATTATTTTATTTTCAAAATTTCTGATTTAGTTATTTAAAAAAAATTTATTATTGAAATTTAATATACAACTGGAATCAAAAAATATATACATCAATAAATTTTTAAGTAGTTTAATTATTATCTCAATTTGATTCAGTTGAATTTTAAAAATGAATTAAAGTGAAAATACCTAACTTAACTATAAAACACCGTTGAATTTGAAAAAGGTTTGATTTATTGGACCGTCAAGATTGAATTCTTTAAAGAATATTAACAAATAATAGTTAATATATAAATAACGACAATTAATATTATTTATAAATGTTTAATGATGTTAATTTACACAAATATTAATTATAAAATTAGTTAAAACATTAAATTGCTTAAATTGAGGAGTTGATATGTTTACCTTAATTAACTGTCAGAAAAATTATGGGTTGCAGATTGTATATATATAAATATTAAATTTTTTTTGTATAATTTATAGTTTTATATTTCAAATTTAAATAAAGTAGAATAAAATTTATATTAATCGAGATAAAAAATGTTTCAAGTAAATAAAGATGCAATAATTTTATAACAGTAAAAAATAAATTCAAGAACAATTCTAAAAAGGTCATAGTGTATGACAGGATCAAAAATGACAAAATAAGTATTTTTTTTTATAATGCCGGTTTATCTCCAGCTTTTAAAAATTTTAAGTTCTTTCCTTTATATGGTCAGATTTTCTAAAAAACAGATAGTATCCAAACAAATTTTGTACTTTGTTGATAAGATTAGATAATGGTATTAGATTTTACTGAAAAATATATATGGTCATTGTTTGCTACAAAAGAGCTCCAGAACGTATGGAAAAAAAATATATTATCTTTAAAGAATTAACTTATAATTAGGGCAACCAAGTTGCAAATAGTTGTAATTTTTGCAACTTTTTCCATTTTTTTCGCAACTTAAAAACTTTTTTTTTTAAATTTATCACAAATGAATCATATTTTTAATCAGAATTGTATGAAATACTAAAATCCATTGCAAAATATCCTAAATAATTAGTTCTTGGCCCAAATCGCTTATTATTTTGTTTTATATGCTGTTAAAAAGTTTATTTTTCAAGAAACTTTTCTGTTGAAAATCATAGAAGCACTAAGAAACATCAAGCAAACTTAGCTTCAATAAAAAAAAAGAAGAAAATTCAACTCAAAGTTTTTTGGTAAGTCCTGAAAACGATATCTATTTAATTTTGCTTAATTCCTTCATTTTAACTGATATTCCGTTATATAAACTTTAAAATCAAAAATTAATTTCATTATTTGATTATATGAAATTTAAACTACAATCAGAATTAACTACAAGAAACTTAATTGAGCCATTATCTAATTTAAAAGTGGATTCTTTGTGTAAAATCTTTGCAACGCAGATAATTATGATGAATCAGATATTAAAGACAAGAAATATTGTAATATTCTTGCAACAAATGTTGATCAACCTAATAAATATTTTGCAATCGATTGTGTTGAGTTGAATACTAATATTGCATCTTCTATAGTTATTTCTTTAATTGAGTTAGCTTTGGAAAAAATTAAATCAACGTTCAAAAATTTCGATATTATAATTTCTGACTCAGCTACATTTACGGTAAAAGCTGTTAATTATCTAAAAGCATTATATCTTCAAATTAGCCATATTAAATGTATAGCGCATCTTTTGCACAACTGTTTATTAAAGATAAAGAATTTTGTTTAGAATCTGGATTAATTGATTGCTTGCTTCAGAATTTTTACCATAAAAAATAGAAGTCATAAAGAATTATTTCTTCACATCAGATCATTCTCCCCCTGCCGGATGTTTTTCTTACCTTATGGTCTAATTAGATGTTTGAAGCTCTTTATAATGCTGAATTCTTGCCGAATATTATAGAAATTATAAACTCTTGTGTTTCTTAAGGAATTATTGATGAAAAGGCTAAGGAGGCCATGAATAATGCATCACTAACAGAGAATCTTGTGATCCTTAAAATTTGTTACGAAAGTATAATTCTATTATTGAACAATCTTGATAAAAATGATTTAAATATCAAAAGTGCACATGACAACGTTCTTAATTTAAATTTTTATTTAGATCCTGCCAATCAAAGAATATATATTAATTAAAGACTTCATTACGGAGATTTAAAAAAAATTGAATTAATGGAAGTTCAAGCAAAAATTCCTGCAATTTATATAAAATTGCAAAACTATCCACCAACTTCAATATATGTTGAAAGAAGCTTTTCAATGTTGAAGAAATTATTAGCAAATGATCGAAATTTTAAAAATAATAGCGTAGTAAAGTAATGTTTTTGCTATTTTAACTTTAAAGAAGAGTTTAGAGAAACTAAAGAGGAGGAGTTGTAAAATTTTGGTGATAACAATTAAAATAAATCTTTCTAATTTAAATATATGAATTTAAAAATAAAACTTATTGCAGTTAGATTTGGTTTATTATACTTAAAAATAGTTATATTTTTATAATTAATTATTTAAATATATCATACTAAATATTAATTAAAAATTACTTTTTTAGTTCGATAAATAATTTAAATATAAAAAGTTTTTCTAATAAAATGTTTATGTTCAAATAATAATAAAAAAAATTATTTTTTTTGATCCTAAAGCCTTTTATATTAAGATGGGTTTGAAAGAATAGTTGTTTAAATATTATAATTACAATAGATATTTTATTACTATATTCTTTATAAAAATACAAATTTTATCAATTAGTAGCTTCGATTACACTAGTAATTCGTATAAATTGATTTATTCTATTTTGATGTTAGCATTATCATAAATAATTTAATAACAGTACATTATATTACTTCAAAAAATTCATTAATAATATTAAAGTAAACATCATTATTATCATTTATATTTTAATGTTCATAATAACAATATCTTCATGATTTAATAAAGATAAAAATTCAAATTATTGTTTTTAATTTATTTTTTTTAAATAATTAATTCATATAATAAAAGAAAGAATTTAACAAGTTGGAATATTAAAAGTGATTTTTAAACAACAACAATAGGAATTAAGTGTATGTATATCATGTAATTTATATTCGAAAAATGGTTTTTATTTTTCATAAATTGTTAAAGTTAATATATTTAAAGAAAAATATAATAAGAAGGAAAATTTATAAGTTAGATATAAGATGTCTCTTTAGTTCTTTCTACATTTCTTAATTCAAATGATTTAATTAAAGGAAAATTAATTAATCTTGAAATATGTCTATAATGCATTAATTATAAGGTTTATTGTATATAATGATAGTAAGGATTGCACGAGTCTTTTTTAAAATATCAACCACATAAAAATAATTAAATGATTTTCGTCATAACATACCTTTAAAAAAAGATTTTTTTTTAATCTCTAGTAGTAGTAATTTAGAAATCATTTTATATAAAAGATTAGATTTTTATTCATTAAAAATATCTTATACATTAGATTACTTATGATTTTAGTAATTAAATATTGAATAATAATTACTTTATATTTTTATTTTTACAGATTTTTTTTTAACAAGTAGTATATGGAATAACTTAAGACTTTTTTCCTTGATAAAATTAGTTTATTATAAAATAAAAACTAAAAAATTTATTCTTACCAATTTTTTTGTATATAAATAATAAAATTTTTTGTTTATCTTTATAGTCAGAAGTTTCTTAATTTTTAACTAACAGACTTTTTTAATCAATTTTTCATATTTTTTCCTTTTTTCCTTTAAGGTTGTCAATATATTCATTAAAAAAGCTATAATATTTATTTAATTAAGAATACTCATTTATTAGGATTCAATCATAAATATTATTTCATTCCTTTGTTCTTAATATTCCTAAAAAAATAATAAATCGTCAAATAGATGATAAAATAAATTGGATTAAGGCAGACGTTCCCAAACTTCTTTAGCTCTAGACCCTATTGGAAATATTTTTGACATCTTGGGATCCACTTTATAAAATTAAGCATCGAGTACTCAGTAATATCACATAAATTGGGTCAACATTTTTCGATTTACAGATAGCGTTTAGAAACTTTAGAAATTAACACATTTAAAACATTAAAATGAAACTTAGGAAAACGGTAAAACATTTATTCTAATGCAAAAGCAACAGTTTTAACAGTGTTATAACAATTTAACTAATATTTATACTATCAAGTTTTAAGAATCAATGTGGAGGATGGGCCTGCATGTTATTCATAAGTAAGTGAATACACGGTTTAAAACAAGTTATAAAAGTCTCATGTCGCGGTTTGTTTACATACTGTTCCTGTATTTAGATTTCATTGCCATCAATGCTGAATATATAGCCTCACATAGTTATGTGGTTGAAAATGGCAACAAAAATGACAAAGCGATATCAGAAAGTGCAGGAAATACATTTGCAGTATTATGCCAAAAAAATACTGTTTTCTTAAAACTATTCCTTCTTATTTCCATCACCTGAAAGGTCTATAAGTTGTACTTCAGTTGCAGCGGACAAAGTAACTATAGTAATATTTGCTTGAAAAGGGTTACAGATCCAAACATTTTGCTACAGTTGTGCCATGTTTTCTGCACGAAAATAATAAACAAGCTGGAATGTAGCAACTTCAGATGGTTTAAAATTGTACATTAATGTCTGAATTGAGTGGCACTATCATCTATATAATCCTGGGATAAAATATATATGTCAAACAAGGAAACATGTCTAAACGTTCCTGACTAACACGAACTTTAAAGTGTGTAAGTTTTTTCATAAAAGCTTCTATTTTATTTCCATTTGTGAAATAATCACTGTTTCTGCTTTTTTAACTTAAATTTAGATCATTAAGAATATTAAAAATATCAACCAAATAGGCTAATTTTTCTTATTAATCAGTGTCAGCCAGGTATCTACATATTGTTGATTTCTCGTTGACACAAAAATGCATATACCTCTTGTCTTAATTCAAAATGTCTAAGTAGAACCCGACCTTTTAATATCCATCAAACTTATGTGTGAAAGAATTAGTGTTTGTGTTCAGAGCCCATCTCTAATCAGAGAAGTTTAATAAAACGTACAACAAAAGCAATAGTTTAATGTGATTACCAATTTTAAATGTATTCATCATCATTTCATGAAGTTCTTCGCTAAGATCCTTTGCAGCAATTGCTTCACGGTTAGTAAAACAGCAGTGTGAAACACATTTTTTATGCGTTATATGACACTAGAATGTTTACAGGTCATGAATGCTGCTCTATCTATTGTAACACTCACACAGTTGAACCATTCTAAACTATTTTCAATTATGAAAATATACAAACATTGAAATATTTTCTCACCTTAAATTCTGGTAGGAAATTCTATAGAAAAAAAAATTCTTCTTGTAGGATGGAATCAATGTAATTAATAAATCGCACAAACACCAAAAGTATTGCACAGTCCGCAATATCAGTTAACTCATCCAACTGCAACGCAAATTTTTTGCTAATTTTTAAACTGTTTACTTAGTATTTTTTACTTCAACTAACATGTCTTCAATGCGTCGATTTAAAATGTTGTTTGATAACGAAATTGCAAGAATCTTGATAGCCATGGTCTCTCCTAACACTGCTCTTTCCATATCGATTTCAGATGGAAGAATTAATTCCTCATCTATTGTATGCGGTTTTTTAACCTTACTAACTCTGAGTGCAACTTCGTATGATGCCCTAATACCGCTGAAATTAAGTGCAGTGACTTTTATTAAGCTGTAAGTTTGCTTCTTAAATCCTTCACCATCATGTTTGAAAAAATCTGCGGATTTACCTTAAGTATCACCATGTTTTGTTTCCTGGTGACGCGCCAATTTAGATGGCTTCATGCTAGCATTTGCAAGAATCTCCAAATAAATCACACACTGTGGTCTTAGTTCATCGCCTGAGTCAGTTTAAATAAATCCGTAAGTCAAATATGATTCAAATTATTTACGCTTCGGATGGACATATATTCTTTGTACTAGGAGGACGACTATCAAGCGATAAACCAGCAGCATTGTCCATATCTGATTCTGAACCAGGACCATTCACATATGAGAAAGATATGCGTTTTTATCTCGAAAATTTATCCATAAATATTTTTTTTTTGATTTTTTTTATAATTTATAATTAAATTTATTACGTTAAAATTAAGTTGTTTATTATTTAAATAGCAGACGTTTTTTATAATTCGGCGTTGCTAAGTTCGTGCACTATTTCCTGTTCATATACACTATGAGTAGAAGATAGTTTTATCACAATCATTATCAAATGTTGTTGTTCCATTAGTTATACCGGAATAAAGTATGAAGTTTGCAGGTTACTAAATTAAAAGACGAAACTAGTTATGTTTTCCTTTTATCTTTCTCGACCGACTTGCCAGAGCTTTACAACCCGCAGTTTAGGAACCTCTGGATTTAAGAACTATTTAAAAATTACAACATTTTTAATAAAAAAAAAGGCAATTATGATTAAATAGTTTAATCTTAAAATATTTTCAACAAATTCGTTTTTTAAAAAGAAAATCTTTTGAATCTAATTTTCATATTCAAAAAAATTTTTGAATACAACTTCTGTTATAAAATATTAGCCAGAATAGTTTTGTCCAAAAAAGTCATTATATCAGATTTCCTTATAAATTAATAAATTAAAAAAATTTTTGTAATTTGTCATTTCAATGTTATCTTAAAATTATCTTCATTCATAAAAAATATGTTTTGTAAGGATAATTGATCTTTATCTTATTCAAAAAAAATTATTTTCACATGTATGATTTATAGAAAAGTAGATATTAATAACCATTTGATATCAGTTTAATTTATAAAAATAGTTTAAAAATAAAATTCTTAATAGTATTTCTGATTTTCTTATTTAAAATTTTAGATTATATTAGTTCTTATATTTATGATATTGTATATATATATATTAGTATTCCATTCAAAATAACTTTTTAAATTAGAAATAATTTTATTAGTTAAAATGGATATTTACTATTTAACTAAAAAATTAACCCAAAATAATAAGAAATTAATGTATTTTATATTGTTAAAATAGGGATTTTTACATAATTAAATCATAACCTGCTAAGGAAAAATTAAAAATAATTATTTGATATTATCAAAAATATATTAATAAAAACTGAAAAAATATGATTTATTAAATTAAAGAATTACGATTTACAGATATAAAGCAAATCATGGTTTATGTATTCGTATTTAAACTCTAAACAAGATGAACAAAGTTAAATTAATAGATTTTTTCATATACATGATTGCATTTAGTTATTAAATTTTAAATTGTAAAAATTAAAGAATATAAAAAAGCTTTTTATATAGCAAAGTTAATTGTATGAATTAATTTGATATTATAACATAGAAGAAATATTCGAAAATAATTACTATAAAATGACCAAAATTTAATAATACGAATTAAACGGATAATATTTTTTACTTATAATAAGGGCAACCAAGTTGCAAAAAGTTGCAATTTTCGCAAAATTTTTGCAACTTATGCAATTTTTTAGATTTTTTTGCAACTTTTTGCACCTTCAATGAGTCCAAATAATTTCAAAAAACAAAGTTTAATACGTTTATTTATTTCAAAGTATAAAAAAGAATTTTGTATTGGCCCAAAAAACTCGCTATTTTGTTCTCAATACTGCTGTAAAGTTGATTTTAATCGTAAATCTTCTGTTGAAAAACATAGAAAGAGCAAAAAACAGACAGAAAATATTCTTTTGCTTTGAGAAAAGTCTCTTAAACAACAGACTTTTCTCAGTGATTTAAATGAAGAATTCAATTTAAAATTAGTTGATGCACATTTATCAGCAGACATCCCATTTTCTAAATTTCGAAACAAGAAATATATTAAATTGTATACTAATATGGGATATGAACTTCCATCAGAGTCAACAGCAAGAAAATTGGTTGAAAAGCTCTATGAGTCTAAGCTGAAATCACCTAAAGAACTATTTTTTAATGGTAAATTGTTTATTATATTAGATGAATGAGAAATTAAAAGTAAAAATACTACAAAACTCTTACTGGATTATGCAGTTCACCACAGTGAATTTTTTTGATAAATTCAAAAGAAATAGAAGAAAATGTAACTTTTTCCATAGTTAATAAAGTGATTTTAAATTCTCTTAATAAAATAAATATTTCATTAGATAATGTGGAATTGGCGATTTCTGATTCTGCAACTTATATATAAAGGCGGTTGTTGATTTGAAATTAATTTATCCAAATATTTTTCATATAAAATGCTTAGCAAATCTAGTTTATAACTGTGCAATTAATATAAAAAAACATTTTCATAATGTAAATTATTTAATTACATCAGTTAAATTTATTACTTTTAAAAATAAAAGAATCCAATCAAAATTTAATGAAATAGGAAAACCACCAGCTGTTATAATTACCAGATGATCAAGTTAGTTAAGAGCGACAATGTATTATGCTGAACATCTTCCTTTAGTAAAAAAAATATTGATTTGTGTGAACCAGAAGGTATTTTGATGGAAAAAGCAAAGATATCAATAAATTGCTCTTCTTTAACATACGAGTTAGTTTACATCAAAGAATTTTATGAAAATTTGATCCCAATTCTTGAGAAATTTTGTAAATTATTTTTATAATTTTAAGACTGGCTATGAAGCTCTGAATAATCTTGATTTTAAATTAGATCCCGCAAGCATTCGAAATTATCTTAAAAAAAACTTGAAAGCAACGATACAAAAACTTTAGCTTTGATGAATAATCCAAACATAAGACCTTCTAGATATTTGAAGTTAATAAATTGCCCTCCGACATCTATATCAGTCGAAAGAAGTTTTTCTATGCTTAAAAAACTTCTTGCAAAAGATAGAAATTTCAGTAAAGACAATTTCATATAATATTTTTTTTGCTATTATAATTCTAAATTGAATTATACGAAAATATTTGATGATTCGGATTCTGATGAAAAAAATATTAACAACAATGATAAATAAAATAATTATCTTATTGTTTTCTATTGTTTAAACTTCTTTTTAAATATTTTTAAATTTACACAAAAATTGTTATACTTATTAATAATCGATTTTTTCATTTTTAATTGTTTTTCCTATCTTTAATAATTTTTTAACTTTTTAAAATCTAATTTTCTTATTATTTACTTTTTGCAACTTTTAGGTTGCCCTACTTATAATACTAAAACAATTTTAAAATATAAGAAAAATTATATTTAAAACCTGCAAGATATTATTCATATAAGTGGATATAAATATCTTAAATCTCGTAAATACAACCTTAATTACTTGTAAAACATGATTATCTAAAGATTTTGTAAGAAAATAATGTTAAAAAAATTATTTTTTACAATAGTTTCTAGATACTTATAGACAAAATTCTTAAATGGGAAAATCTTAGATCAATTAATAAATTTATGATGCTGATTTATTGTTAGCATATTTATTAAACATTTTTAAAACAATAGGCAATTAAAAGTATAATTTAAAAAAAAATAGCAAATCAAAAGGTACAAAATTGGGATCGTGTAAAAAAAACCGCCTGAAAGATTATCATGTAAAAAAAACCCACAAAAAATGATCATGTAAAAAAAACCGCACAAAAGATGATCATGTAAAAAAAATCACACAAAAAATAATAATGTAAAAAAAACCGCACAAAAAATGATAATGTAAAAAAAACACAACAAATAAAAACACCAAATAAAAAAAAACTATAAATAATCTTTTAATAAAGAACAAAGATTATCAAAAACGTCTCCTCTTGTGTTTTCGCGCCGTAAAAATTTAGAAAGATTAAATTTTAAATTACTCTTTCTAATGCCTTTCATACTTTTTATTCTCAACTTCATTTTGTTCCAACATGATTCGATGTTCTGCGTATGAGCACCATTTTTAGGGTTTACAAAATGAAGATGATGGTTTACAGTGTAATGCTTAAAATTCCTACAGACTTAAGAATAAGCTCGCCACTCATCATAAATTATAGTATTCCCAGGTAAACAAACTATATTAATAATTGGAAGCACTGTCACTGCATCCCGACTATCCACAATTGTCATGAAGCCTTTAGTTAGAATAAAACTAGTGTTCACTATTCCAAAAACCCAAATTTGTTTATTGGACGATTATCCTCGGTAATTTTTAGGTTTGTGTGAAAATAGACTTTTATCTATTTGACACACTACGCCTTCACCGCCAATCCTTATAGCATTTGGAAAAAAATATTTTTCAATTATTTCTCTTATTTTTTTGGTGTATCACTATTAGGGTTGGTCTACTGACAGATAAATCTTTTTGAGTTTGATTGATTTGTTCTTATTTAAAATATCTGTAAAGAACTTCTAAAAATGTTTTCAAATCAATTTTTGAAGAGTTCAAAAACTCCCTCTTTGAATTAAAAATCTTTTTCTGTATTGAGAAAAAGATGTTTTCTCACATTTAAAAATTTGCCCATCTGAGTTTTGACCATCTTTTTTGAGATTCATGTCTTAATAGCAATTAAGACACTCCATTCGTGAGGAATGTGTATGTTTTCCTCTTAGAAAAGCATTAATACTTTCAGTACTTCCTGCTAGCAAATTTCTTAATGTTTCTACGTAATATGTATACATAAGGATTTTTATATTTTTTAAACCTTATCATGTGAAAAAAACGAACATGTGCAGTTTTTTACATGATCTTAAAATTGTAATCTTTCATGGATGTGTCTTCAATACAATTGTAAAATTTAAATTATTAGAGGTTTTCTAAAAATTTATATAGATAAAAACTTGAATTTAATTCAAATACATTTTAAAAATATTTTAAATTTAAAGATAATATCAGATTTAAATCAATATTTGTATTGAATATTAATTCTAATGCATATATAGTATTTATTAAATAATGATGATGATGAATTCTATAAACTAATTAAAGCATAATTAAGATACCAATCTTAATTAAAAAAATTTATTTGTTAAAAACACGAATTAAATCTGATTTTATTTATTTTTATTCTCTATTTTGCTATAATTAAACATGATTGTATAAAATTTTTAATATTTAATTCATTAGATTGAATAAATAGAACTAGTTTTAAGTAACAATGCAATTTACAATAATCAATAATAAGACTTCTTTGCAAATTTATTTTCCCATTTATTTGTATTTAAATAAAATAAATATTTTAAAATTAGTTTTTATGGGATTTAATAGGATACCAATATTGTTGTTGTAAATGTAAATTAGATCTTGTTTTACGTATCTAAATAAAACAAAATTTATAATGTGTAATTAAAATTATTTTATAATATTTATTTTTAACCTTAAGGTATTTTATTAGTCTTTATGTATATTATATTAAATATGTAAAGGAATAAACATTTAATTCAATATATTATTCAAACTATATACACGTATGCCTCAAACAATACGGTTAATCGGTTCCTGAATTATTCCTTACTATTTGAAACCAGAATATTGGAGCACTGTGGCGCTTTAGAATTTACTGTTTAGTTTTCCCATTAAGGTGTTTAAAAATGATAATTATACTCTAGTAAACAAATATTTTTTTGTTATATGTATTTTTTTTTCTGATTTTAAAGGCTTAAACGAACTTATGTGACAGTTATACAATAAATAGATATTTATTATAATTTCTTAGCTAGCAATAGATAATGATTTTAAACTAAATTAATAAATACAATTAAATTCATTTTTAAATTATTAAAATTTACTTGTAAAAAAGAAATTAAATTTAATAAACAATAAAAGTTAATTTTTAAAACTTAAACTCAGCAATTAACTATAATTTAATTGTTTTGATTCATTTTTTAATTTGGAAAAATTGTAATAAAGATGTGTAAACTTGCTTTAATCGTTTTTATTCATATGATTTTTTGTAGCAATTAATTAAATTAGTAAATGTTCGATAAATTATAATGCGGAATTCTACATAATAATAAACTTCCATTATATTATTTGAAACATTTTTGACCATTTTAATGATTTTTTTGGGCTGTTCAGGATGTTAATATTTAGTAAGTGATTTAATAATTTTCTTAATTCTCTGATTATCGTTCTGTTCTTCATAAGATCGCTGTTCGTCTATTTTTTATAATAATTCATTGTGGAGATTTCTATCACTAAATAAAATGCATTGTCTTGTTTACAGAATCTAGATATTTAAATCTAAGCTTTTGTCTAAACTCCATATTATCATTAGTAATTTCAGAAAAATGTTTCTCTAAACCAACGAAATCTTTAGCACAATTCGGTATGATATTTTTTCACAGAGATCTTATATTATTTTGCTTTCCTTCGGACCAGGCTTCACCTATATTTTTATTAACGTTCCTAATTTTGTAATTCTTACAAAAGTTTGTTAAAGTAGGCGCATTTCTTATGTTGTAGCTTGTATGGCTTGTAAAACAGTGGGTGTAAATAATAGCTTTTTTTACGTCGAAATGACGCCTTGATCATTTTTTTGGATTCATTATGCTATGTTCGGTTAAAGAAAACTTAATTCACCATTTTAGTTTAAATTACTAGTTTTAGTCGAATGAAATGGTTATTTATCTAGAATCATTAAAATCTAACACATTTTATTGACAATAGCGTTCTGTTATACTGCAAAACTTGTTTGTAAACTAATACTTAAATAACTTTTTTATCTCAGCCTTTTTTTTATTTGAACGCCAAATTACCTAGATAGTATTTATTTAATCCGTCATTATTAACTACACAATTTTCTTCTCGATACACAAGCATCGATTTTAGTATAAAATTTCCTGCTGCATTACCTCACAATAATAATGTAAGGCATTCTTTTGAGATTTTATATACCAGGCACAACTTCTTATTTGCTTATTCAAAAGCTCGTCATGGTAAATTTTTCCAACATAATGCAGTTTCATTTACATTCAATATTTTTTTGTAAATTAAACCATTTCTTTATCTGCACTTTCAGATTCCACAACAATATTAACTTTATGAATATCAGTTAGTTTCTTATACCGAAAAAACAACTCAATACTAGCTATAAAGGCTTAATTGGTTTCTGAACCTTAGTCTCCTACTTCATCTATAGTCCCTAAGTCTTTGTAAAGATTTATTGCCTTTGCTTTAATTTTGCATTCGGTTAATGCAATAAGTTTATGTCTGAGGTCTTCTATGCATATAGATAAAAACACTCCATGTTTATCATAAAAGTAATTCTAATTTTAACAAATATAAAGCCCTAATTATAGCTTGAGATTTGTATTAATGTTTGTTTTTCATAATTTTCCGGATTGATGCTTCATTTCCATATATCTTTTCCTATTTTAGCGTACGAAACTCCTGGCTTATGTAGTTTAATAACGTTAAGCTTTTGTTAAAAAATGAGCCTTTTTTCTTTTTTGGTTGTGGAGTAACTTTTAGGTTTTGTTTTGTCACTCATTTTTTACTAAAAGAACAAATCACGGGTTTAAATTAACAAAACAAATTAATGAAAAAATATGGTATTTTTTTAATAAAACGATAAAATACTCTATAAAAATAATTTTAATCAGATTTTTAGATTTCGAAAATTTAATTTTATCATTTTCAAAATTACCATATTTTTTTAAAATTTCAAAACCGTACTAAAATACAACCGTATTATTCGAGATGTTCCTGTGTAACAATTCATAAAAATAAATTTTTAATTTTGATAATTTATATTAAATATCAATTCTAAATTATAAAATATAAATACTGAATATTAAAATTTAACCAAGTTATTTATTTACACAATTAAACAATTAAATTTTACTTTAACTATATAGATAGGAAATCCAATAATTATATACAAAAAAAATCTAAATTTTAATTATCACGATAACAATTATACAATAATTACCCTAAAGTTCCGTGCATAACGCGGGCGTTATACCAAAAAAAAAATCTACAATTTTATAAAAATAAATGATGCGCGTTATAAGCGGATATTATTTAATAATCTTCACTTTCAGACTTAGAAACCATCGAATTGAGTAGATAAAAAAAATCCTTTTGGTAAATTCAATCTTTCTTTTTCCTTATTAAATTCCAAATGAATAGTTGTATCTGAACTTTGGATGTCAGTAATAACTCCCGCAGCTTTGAATACGTTAAAAATACATTCAACTGTGACCGAGTCCCATGCTTTCACAATACATTCGCAAACAAGAGAATATGATGCGCGTTCTATCTTGCTCCCTTTGTAAATGAATGGTAACCTTCAATCATCCAAGATACCCATTCGTTGCGTACCTTGGATTTAAAACTCTTGTTTACTAATAAATCCAGAGGCTGGAGTTTAGATGTAAGTCCAGCGGGAATGACAGATATGGTGGAATATCAGCAAGCACTTTTTTTAGAAGCTTCTATAATATGCGATGTCGCTGAGTCATAAATAAAAGCAATCTTGGCTTTAAAAATGATCTCGGCCTTTTTCCCCAAATAGTAGTGAATCTTTCCCGTAGCATTACTTGGTCCATCCAACCCGCTTCGTTAGCCCTGATAACTATGCCAGCCGGAAATTTTTCCTTCGGAATAGTCTTCCGTTTAAAAATTACTGTTATAGGCAGTTTTTTCCCGTCGCCTGTTATCGCCAATACAACAGTGAAGTTATATTTTTTAGCACCACAAGTAACAATTTCACATCTTCTGTTCCCTTGCTTCCGACTGTAAAATTGCTAGAAAAATCAAAGCTTAAAGGTACCTTGTCCATATATTACCTATTTGTAAGTGTTGCAGACCAACACAAGCTTTTAAAACAAATTCTTTTAAATACAGCTATCTTTTTTTCCAATTTTTAGGAATCTTTGACCCATTGATGTTACCGCGCAGATAGAAAAGGTATTTCTATGCATAAAGCGATTACACCATCTATTATTCACTTTACAATTGGAAATTTCCAATTGTATTGCCAAAAAACGTGCCTTGAGTATTATTGAAGTTGTAGAAACTCGTCTACCAAGGCTCCTCAAATCTTTTATCCATATTTTCAACTCATCTTTAAGCTTCAGCAAATGCGATTTTCCGCCTCTTCTAGCTCTTTAGGTACACCTCATGGATTTTAGCACCATCTCGTGTTTTCTCCACTCTCGCACACTGCTTTCAGAGACATGAAATCTTCTTGCTGCCTCCCAATTGCTGTTTATCTTTGCACATTAAATTACATTGAGCTTTTTTGAAGCAGAGTATGAATTTCTTCGTTTTTTTATTGTCTGTTCGTCCATAAAGGGGTATATAAAAAACAATACTGTGCGTTATATAATGAAAAAGCTATCGGAAGATTGAAGAGGGTGCGCTTTTTACACGGAAATTTAGGGTAAATAAATCACAAGTACGACATAATCTATCTTTATAAAATCCATAATTATAAAAAAATGAAATAGTTCACTAAAAATATAACTATCATTGCAATTAAATAATCGAATTTTTAAAAAATTAAAATTTATAAATTATTACTGAATTAATTTTTATAATAGCCGTAATTTCATTTATAATTATGTTTATTAACTCTTAGGTAGATCTTACTAACGTTTTAGTGAAAAGTTAATCTTAGGGGCTGTTCATATATTACGTAAGCACGATTGGAATAGGTGGTTCATGCAATAGTGAGGTTTTGAATATGCTTGCAAACGGAAGGCATTGTAGAATAACGTATTCGGACATACGTAAAAATTTTTAATTTGTTTTACTAAAATTATCTTCCGCCATAAACGCATAATAAAAAAAGATCTTTATTATTGTAATGCGTTCTGTATTTTAACTGTAATATGTATCCAGTCCTTTATGCGTGAAAATAAAACAAGGTGAAGAAAATTATGAATGTGTAATAAATGAAGTAACAAAGAAGTCTTTAAAAACAAGAAGCTAATTATTGTCATTGTGGACTAGCTCATGCATATGTCATGTTCAGCTGTCAATCAGGGAAACAGCTCCTACTTCGTAGTTGCACGATATACTTCTACCCAGTCTATTATAATAGTTACGCAAGAAACACCAAGTTCAGTGGCGCAGCAGTCTGGCTTTAAATAATTGTCAACATCAGCGTTTACGAATGAAATCAGTGCAGAAAACTGTTCCGAAACCACCACAGATGCACCAATACAAAAAGCCTGGTACTTGGTGTATCTCAATTGTAGCAACAGCTATAGACATTGTATTGCTTAAGAAATTGTAGGATTCTTAGTTCAGCACTTAAAGTAAAATTTTTTTTACAAATAAAAAGATTGTGCTGATATAAAAAAGAAGTTAAAAATACTGCAAGAGGAAGCAATGCGACAACGTAATCGTCGCCAAAAACTGAAACAAACAATATCAGAAATGTCAATCGATTTGACGCATTTGAAGAATAAGCTAACAAGTATAATAGAAATAAGGTTAGTGCCTCTTCTGTAAATTATGAGCAAGCCTACTTTTCAAAACCATTGTCTGTATAGCGTTAGTTAGTGCTGTAGCCAGTGACCACGTCCGTTAAGATGAATTACAATACTTTAAATCATTGGATGATTTGTAAAGGGCACAATTAACCCAAAAATAAAATTTTGTTAGATTATCGACTTACTTTCGTTTCTTATCTAAGAGGTCATAATCATTGGAAGCTTAAAATAATGTAAACACTGTACCCATTAAACTCATCAGATCTCAGAATACGGCACATGATTGCCACAGAGATGCTGGTTTTGCTTTTGGGTCAATGCCGTGTTTAGACGATATTTGTGACCTATTTGGCTTCCAGTTATGCTTCTTTTTAAGTATAGATGATGAAGCCAAGTTACCAATAAGTCTTACTGCAGCAACAAAACATCCATCAATATTGAAGCATCTTGAGTATAAGTTCAGAATGCTAAATCACGACTTTGCTGTTACTTTTCGACATAAGTTAATAATAAAAGTATATGCAGCATGAATCATCGATCCCAATTCGTAGCTAAGGTTTCATATTAAGGCCTAACACAAATTTGCATAGACTCATTGCAGCATTACAGCTTTTACACATCTTGTTGTCATGTAACGGTTGCGAACTCTTGACACCTTCAGGCGACTCATGTGTACAATCGATGGAAAGCATTGATAATAGTTATTGTTGCAACTGATGGCAGTCTGGATTAAAATTCAAGGTAAACCTAAAAATACTGAGAGTTGCAGTGGCAAGATTTGCAAAATGGAATCTTGATGTTTACTAAACAGGTACTAACGCACCATAATTTTCAGCAGACAAAAGGGTGTAGAGACAGATGTCTCCAATATGTTGTGAACTGGCGGCTTCGATTTTTATCATGAGAACTTTTTCTGACATCGTAATTTATCTCGAAAGACAACAGATTTAGAGCAGGAAAAGAAAAATTTGACAAGGCGTTATTTATATTAGGTAAGGTATGGCCACAGATGATGATTGACAATCATGATGTTTTTTACAGAATATATCAAATCGAGCTATCAACAGCCTTAGATGAACTTCTACGCTTATATTGATATATGATAATGTCAGACAAAATCAATAATTTATACAAATTATAAAATGCGGCAACATTTACTGCTGCTATCAATTCAGGAGCTCTTACAAAAACTACTATGCACAATGGTTTTTTCATGATCAGTTGTGGTAAAACATGATGTTTAGGGTTTACTTGTTCTAGAATCAGATGATGTATCTAAGATTGTAAAGTCATACTTCGCATCACCATTAACAGTAAGTAGTATTTGTAACCTTAAAAGTTTCGATGGACGCCCCATTTGATGCCTATTGCCTTTCAGTGTCAGCAGCTGAACTTCCAAATAGAACATTAACAATCTGCAGGATTTATCATGCATCTCAAGCTAGCTTGATACTGCCTCGACAAGTGCATAATTATAATCAGATGGCAGCAGAATCGGACACTTAGGTTTCTCATCCGATCACACTTAATGTTGAAACGCTAGATGTAACATTGCCAGTCATTAGGAATATTTTTGATTTACTACAAACAGCATTCCAGACACTAGATGAATGACTTATATTTTTTTAACTTTTATTGCACATACTTGTATGTTATATAGATACCATTAATATTGTAAATTTTTATACATAGCAATTATATTTATCTATTTACATACATACATAGCAAAAAACAGCCTTCTTGTGTACTATTTTGTGTAATTTATTAGGTAACAGTATCTACAGTAAAGTACATATTTCTACTGTCTTATATACATGTCATACATATGTATCAAGTAGATCACAGTATTAAATTGTCTTAAAAATTACATCGGGCGGGAGTTGTCAATGTAAAATGTTCGTACAGTAGATTGTTAAACGTACAGTTTGCTACATAAAGAGGGATCTTAATTTAAGGTTTTTTTATGTATTTAATAAATGTGTAGCCCCTTAATAAAATTATGGAATTTAAAGTTATTTTACCATTTGTAAAGAAATTATTATAATTATATGTATAAAAGTTAAATAAGTAGATATAAAGTTTTTATCATAAATTTCAGCTTAATATTTTATAATAATTCAGTTATTAAAAATAATTAGCTTTCTATTAACAAATTACCATTTATAAACAGTCACTTTTGTATTATTTTATAGGGTTTTAAGTTAATTATTAGCTAATGATGATGTAAATACAAAATTTTATAACAAATTAGAAGAAAACTTATTTCTATCTCCCATATAGATTTATTTATTAAAAATTTTAATTATAAATGAACTATATTTTTATCATATAAAGAAATTTTATTTATAAAATTTATTTTTTCCAATTGCTTTCATTTTTTTAAACAAATGTATAATACTGATTCATTTAAAAAATTTAATGAATAATTAATGATAATCTTTTATCATTATTTAGAAGGAGCAAAATTTTTACAACTAATTCTGAATAGTTAATTTATATCTACAGGTTATTAATATATTTTATCGATTTTATTTAGTTGTATATATATTTTTAAAAATTAAAAATGCCACAAATTGTTCAGATTATTTGACCTGGAGTATTTATGAAGTTAAATTTTACTGTCTTAATTCCTATTTCATTATTTTTTAATTCATAATATTATTTTTAATAAATCCACTCTTTATGTAGATATTAATAATCAAAATTTATAAATAATTTTGAAATCAAACGATTTTTCAACTTTAGGATTTGTATTATTATTATACCTAAAGATAAATCTGGATCGCTTTAAATAAAGTTTTATAATAAATTACCATTATAATCAAAGAACAATCTATAATAAAATTTTTCGAAATTAAAATGGTAATAAATTTCAATAATAAAATGTTTTGGTTGTAATAATATTTTAAATAAGAAATTATAGTATATTCTAAATATGTTATATGTAAATATATAAGTGATATATATATATATATAAATATAAATAAATAACTCATTCAATAATTATAAATTAATTAAAATGACTGATTTATGGATTCTGGAGATTCTAATTATTATAAAATATGATATTTATAATTTTTTATTATTTTTTAGAAAAAATATAAATAAAATTACTTAAAATTCATAATTTATAAACAATGACTTTGATAAAAAAAATATACAAGAAATTATATCACATAAGAATGTTTATAATTCTTACAATTAATAATTTCAAGATTCAATACTTTTGTAATTTTAATTTATTTATAAATTAATTAATAATAAAATAAAATCCAAGACTAAGATAATCTTACATAAACATATATTTACTAAGATTCTATTATGGTAGATTATATATTTTAGAATTAAAAATATATACTACTTTAATAGGTATTTCAATAAATTTGTTATTTTTATTTTATTCAATATATCAAAAGTTTTACATATATTAAAAATAATTATTGAATACAATAGTATTAAATTAATCAGAAAATAATTTCTCCAAATAAAATCATAATTATTAAAAGAATAAATATTTAATATTGTATCTTATTAATCATTATTCCTAAAAAAAACATAAATTTGATTTTTTTACAAAAATGTTATTAATGTTGTCTACACTATTTTAACTAAATTTAAAAAATAGTTTTATAAAATCCATATAAATTTTAGAATAAATTTTAATTTTGTAAAATCCTAATGGTCCTTAATATTTTTCCATTGTGAGGTATAAAATATAAATTTTTTCTAAAATCATTTACCATATATTTAATAGAATATTAAAATATCAACGAAATTTTAATCAGGGAAACAAAAAACCTAAATTTTAAATTTTATTAGAAATAATAAAATAAAGAAAATAAAAATAAATTTTTATTTTAATGAGATAAAATCGTACATACGATTGATTAATAACTATTAGTAAATTACGGAAAAATCTACATAAAATGAAATTAATTAATTATTTAGTTTTTAATTATATTTTTAGCTATCTAAATATTTTTCCTTGACATTCATTTAGTATAAATTCTCTAAATATTTTAAACTTAACTACTCACTTGAAAATTTACTTAATTCTTATATATATATATTTATATGAAATTAAGTAAAATTGAATTTATTATGTAACTTCCTTAAAAGGAGTAATTATTTATTTTACTTTAGATTTTTATCATAACATAAAATTCAAAAATCAAATAAATTCAAAATTACATATATTACTAAATAATTACTTAAAAATTTTTTTATCTTAATAAAATAATTTAAATTATCTCAGAATTTCGAAAAAAATAAATTAAAAATTGTTATCACTACCTATATAAAAAATATATTTGGATCATGTTAAAAACATAATAATCATATTTACGTGAATTACTCTCAGCTGAAGAGGAAAGAATATATGAGTTTTTTGCTTTATAAAGGAATAATCCGATATACTGTTTGTACTGTATGGGAGAAATGATGAAAATCAAAAAGGCAAATACCAACGACCGAAAAGTTTTTAAGTGCAATAATAGAGGGTGCAACAAATATAAAACAACGCATAGCATTTGCAGTGAATCCTTTTATGATGTGTTTAACTGTAATTTGAAAATTGACTAAAAATAATATACAGAATAAGTAAAGAAAATCAACTTGATGACTTGTTACTTGACCTGTTAATTAATAGAAAGATAGCTATGGTTTTTATAAAAAAATCACAACTTGTTGCAGAAATTTTTTATGTGAACCTAATAAGACTAGGAGATGCCCTGTATTGTTGTGCAAATTGATGAAAGTTTTTTTTGGCATAAACTAAAGTATCACCGAGGAAGTGGTTCTGAACAACCCGTCTATGTGTTCGGTCTTACAGATAATAGATTCCGTCATGCTAATCGATTCATGTGTGTTGAACCTAATCAGAAGAAAGAAACACTGATTCCAATAATTCAAAATATATGTATTCTCGATTCAATAATCCATAGTGACGAGTGACCAGCATATCAAAACATTCAACAAAGAATTCATTTTGCCCATGCCACTGTTAATCACAGTATTAGATTTGTAAATATGAAAGAGAACATCGTTACTCATCATATTGAGTATTACTGGGCAAAAAAAAATTAAGGATCAAGAGCATGAAAGGTGTGGGAACATTGGATTTAGAATCATATTTCTTGGAAAGTTTATTGAGAGATAATGTAGATGGAGATTCCTTAAAATAGATATTACATTTAATTAGAAATTATAGCTAAAAATATTTAATATATCATTTTATTTTTTATATTCTTTTTTAAGTGTAAGGGAATAATAAAATTACACTATATGAGTATCATTAAGTTCGGGGGAAAATTTTACACATGAGCCATAAATTTTATTTAAACAATTTTTTTATAAGTATCATATGAATTATTAATTATTCGATAATTTAATTTTTATAATAAATTATTCATTAAATTTTTATAATTAAAGTTTGTCATTACTTGGTTTTCTCTTTAATAAATAATTAAGATGTATAAATTATGAAATATACTGTAAAACCCCTCTATAACGAACCCCCTTATAACAAAAGTTTCTATATCATGATAAAACGTTTCCAAAACAAAATAAATCGAGTTTAAGATCAAGAAAAATGCCTGAAAATTTTTTAAAATTAAAAAATGATATTTAAATAAACTGTAGTTTTTTCTTTATATTTTAGGTTTAGTATGAATTCGCCTGGTAATAAATTTGGGAAGATATCAACCTTTTTTATTTTTCGGGATTCCCTCCTTATAAGGAATATTTCTTGTTTTTTTTAAATCTATGTAAATTTATTTATAAAAAAATTACATCTCGTTAACGCATGGGTGCAACAAGAAAATGGAAGTCAATAGATGATAAAAAAAACTTGAAATTATTGATTCTTATAAGAAAGGCTTAAAAAAAAGTGATATAAAAGCAGATAATGGAATATCAGGATGAACTTTAAGAGGTATCCTAAAAATAAAGGATAAAGAATACAAGCAGATGAAGGCATTGAATCCTAAATAAAAAAAAACGTCAAAAAGTGAAAATCTGGAGTTCAAAAACTTTAGGAACAAATTTTTTGTACAATGCAAAACTTTATTATTTCCAATATCAGGAAGAAACTACAAAATACAGCAATCAAATATTCAGAAGAACATGACATTATGGGATTTAAAGGCACAAATTGTTAGCTGTATAAATTTTAGAAGCGACACGGAATGTCATCAAGAAAAATAGTTGGAGAAAACTTGAGTGCTGATAAAAATGCAGTCAAAAAATTTTCAAGATGCATTGAGTTAAAAGTGTAGGCATAGGTGCCCAAAAATATATTTCATTTTGATGAATCCGGATTGTTCTGGAAACTTTATTTCTGATAGAATAATTTTCAAAAATAATATAAAGATCGAGGGGACTCAAAAGGCGGAAAATAGGCTTAGCATATTGTTTGAGTCAGCAAAACCGGTGAAAAGCTCATTTCGCTTGTTATAAGAAGTAGAAAATCACCAAGACCATTCTAAAATATTAATATTAAATCATAGGCGTTCGTTATGATCATAACTTATCAGCTTGGCAGACAAAGGACATATTTAAAGCTTATTTCAGAAGTCTTAATAACCAATTTATATCCAAAAATCGTAAAATTCTAGCAATACTTGACGTTTTTAGTTCACTAGCTATCCCAAACTATTCAAATATTGAATTTTTATGATTATCTTTTTATACAACATCCCTTATTTAACCATTTTATCAAGGTATAATTTATAATTTTAAACTAAAATATCGCCAAAACTTTTTAAATTCCATTTTTTCATTAACACCTGATACATTAAAAAGCAATATTTCTAACTTTAACGTATTTGATGCAATTCAGCATATTACAGTATTTCATCGGAATAACAGATTCCAAATTGACCCAAAAATTGATTTTTTAGTATTAAAGAATTATCGGATTTATAAAAATATACACAAAAAATGCCCAATTGTAGTTTATTTGTTCTTTCCGAACAAAACAAGTAAATTTATAGGTCTTTTAGATTTGTTTTTAAGTAGTTTTTTTTAGAGAATAAATCAACTCAAGATCCTCAGGATAGTATTTGAAGACATAATCTTCGAGATCATCAACGTAGTTTAAAGCATCCAAATTAGTCAAAATTACTTTTTCTTTAACGTGTCTTTGTTCTTCTTCAAATTTCTCATTTTCTTCTTGATTAGAAATTTCTTTCTTGACTCTATCTAAGAATATCGATTCATCTGTATTAACATCATAGGAAGAAGAGTCAAAATCAGAAGTGTTTCCATTATCGACATTCTTTAGATTTTCACAGCTATCCAACTTTGCATTTTTCAAAGCAACACGTAAACAATTCACTATAGTATCCTCTGTGACATTGCTCCAAGATTCGACAACTAATTTTAACGAATCGATCATTTTAAAGGTTTTGGCAGCTTCGTGGTATTTTATTTCATTATTGGTGTCTAATATCTGATTCATTTTTTGGTTAAGCCTTCTTTTATAAAGAGTTTAAAAGGACTTAATAATTCCTGGATCTAAAGGTAGTATCATAGAGGTAAGACCGGTGGGAAGTATAAAAACTCAACATTGCTGTATTCAACATCAACAGGATGCACATGTGCGTTGTCTAGTGTCTATAATATTTTACGATTGTTCTTTTTCATGCTTTCGTTAAAATTTTTGAGCCAATCCTTGAAAATCTCAAGATTCATCCAGGCTTTTTTTTTGAATTTGTGTATCAATGGAATATTTTTCCGATCCAAGTTTTTAAATCCTGAAGAACATTTTGATTTTTCCATCAAAAGTGGATTTAATTTTTCACCAACCATGCTCACACAAAAAAGTATCGTAACACGTTCTTTAGAAAATTTACCGCTTATCTTATCTTCATTTTAAAAAAAAAAGAGTTTTCGTTGGTGCATACTTGAAATAGAATCCTGTTTCGTCACAGTTAAAAATGTTTTTAAGTTCAAACAATTGTATTTTCTCTTAATATTGTTCTTTAAAAGACGAAATAAGTTCTTTATCGACAAGATCGGCCTCTCCTTTTATGAACTATTTGAAATATGATGTCAAGCTTGAAACTTCTGAATATTACCATTGGGCGCCTAAAAATCTTTAATGTCGTGTATTTTGGCCAAATCCAAAGCCATGTCTTATAGATTAGTATATTGAATGGTAATTGTCTTGTTCTCTTAAGGTTAAACCACTTAAATAGTTTATGGTCAAATATCTTTGTTGTAAAGTGGTTTTTTATTCTTTTGCTATTTTTACTACAATCATTCTCTGGAAAGAATTTAAATTCTTTTAAAATGTCACTTATTGTAGAAATTGGTGTATTGTATTTTTCACTCAGTTCTCTTTGTAAAAAGTGTAGGTTTTCCTTATAAAAATCAACAATTTCCTTCTTTTCTTAAATACTCAATCTTTTTCTCTTCCTTCCTTTAGAATTTTCTGTCATCTAAGGTTGGTCATTTAAAAAAAAATGCGATATTAAAGAATCGTGTGATTCTGATATTCGGAGACCGTAAACCAAACTAAATGATACCCTAAAATAACGTGATTTAATCCAAAAAATCCGGTATTTAAAATATTCCGTTATTTAGAGGTTCGGTTAAAGAGAGGGTTCACTGTATATGTGATGGAGAAATGTAAAGAATTTACGATAATTAATTGTTTCAACAAAATGTATACTTATCATCTTGACCAAGCATCAACAACCCTTAGTTCTTATATTGAAGAAGAAATAAATATGATGTCAACGTAAAATAGCATACATCATTATCGTGAAATTGTGCGTATGATGGCACATTATTTTGATTACGATTAAAAACAATTTTATTGAATTAGAAACCTTTGAAATTGCAACTAGTGCTCTAAAAGAATCAATTAAAATTTCCAGAAACAGAAAGAGTAACCAAACTAAAAAGCTTAAAAAAGATTTAATTGCTATAAGAGAAAAATTATATCTAATAGAGTCATCATTAGCCATGAAAATTTTGGAATTGGAAAATTTATTAAATGGTTCAATAAATAACTTATTTTTTTTAATTTTTTAATTATTGGTTAACTTTTTCAATTTTATATTTCTATTTCTATTTTTCTATGCTCCCCCTCTATAACAAATTTTTTGTTATAGAGGAGTTTTTTTTCCGGTCCCAACTTGTTCGTTATAGAGGGGTTTTACTATATTAATAAATCGTATTGTATTGAATTGTATAGTTTATAAAAATAGCTAAAATTTTTCAAATTGAATCAAATACAATTTAGAAAGATTATAATAGAGTTAGAAATATTTTGAACATTTTTAAAGATTATTCACCTTAATACACATCAACAAAAATAAAATCATATTTTTTAAAATTACAAATTATTTGAAAGTTTTAAATAAATTTTATATTTTAAAAAATTTGAACTTATTGGGATTGATTCTTAAATAAAAGAAATACGAAAATAAAAAAATTTTTTAGTTTTATTAAATAGTTCATAATTATTAAAATTTAATTTTAATAACATTTTAAATTTTTAATGCTTATTTAAATAATATTTAAAAAATTGATATGGCGCTTTATAATGAATAAAATATTGTAAAAAAATTAGTTCTAAAAAAAATAAATCAAACATTAATTTAGAATAAGAATTCTTATATAAAAAATATATTAAATTTATTTTGAATAAAATTAATTTAAACTAAAACAATTTGCTAGTGGTGTTGTTTTGGGTGGGCAAAAAAAAATTAAAAAATAAAATTAAAAAAAAATTAAGATTAATGCAAAAAAAATAAATTAATAACAAAAAAATTAGAAATCTTTAATCACGTGCATCGGCATGCAGACAAAAAAAGAGACAATTTTTGGTGTGCTTGAATTATTACTAAGTTGTATTCTAGTTCAAACAATGCGATGGAATTTTTTAACTTGTCTTCTGAATTAGTATTAGGCTTAGATTCTTTTAAGGATCGTCATAGTCTTGCGATATTCTGGGTATGTAGTTCAGGATCAGTTAGGTCAACAAAATTTAATTATGTTTTATTCGAGCATGCTCATGACCATATCTTTCGGTCCCAAGATAGCCTCTCGAATAGTCTGTTATTATTCTAGTTCCTTGCACAATGTTTGTTGTAATAAAATTGTGAAGAACAGATTTGTTTCTTTTTTATTTACAAATATCCGTATTTCTTTTGTTCTTCTGCAAAAAGCTCCCACGACTGGAAACTTTTCACATGCGAGAACACGACCAACATCATTTTTTCTTGAATATATATATGTGGGTTTTGTCGATTTCGATTGTATCCCCAGGTGTTCCCAGTTTTTAATTGTTTTTGTAGAAAAAGGTAATTTTGATTTCCTCTTATTAAGTGTTCGAACATATCTGCGTGGTCAATTTCTAATTCTTCTCCTATTTCTCTTACACTAATGTTTAAATAATGCAAATACACGATTCTTAAAATTTTGGAACAAGGCATGTGTGATCCTGCAAAGATGGACCCTGTATACATACCATTTGTCTTTCTGCACTATCTAGTTGGACATCTGAACTACCGTTAATACTATGGCGTATTTTTCCATGTTCCAAGTTCATTCACCTTTTGCAGTTAGGACAATAAAACTCATTTTTCACTAGAATATTATCAAGACAAAACTGATAGGTAGATTCTTCAAATGCTGTAAGCAATCAAAGCTACAAATTAAGTCATGTTTTGGAGAATTTTTTTATCTTTTTTAGATTATATTTTAATTTTTTTTTATTTATTAATTTTTTATTTAATAATTAATTAGTTAATAAATTAATTTATTTATTTATTTATTTATTATTTATTTTGTATTTAATTAATAATTTTTTTATAAATATTTTTTTTATTTTTTTTTGCCCACACAAAACAACACCATTACCAAAATTAATTTTCTTATTAATATACTTTTTATTTTTGAATTCTCCTATTTTTAATATTTTTTTTTAATTTTTTTTACCCACCCAAAACAACACCATTACCAACTATTCTTATAAAAAAATAGTATAAAAAATTTCTGAAATAATTCACTTTAAATTAATTTTATTAAAATAGTTTAAATAATAACTTAAGTAATTGATTTATTTTTCAAAAATGTGAAACCAAGTAAGTCTTATTGTTTTAAGATAAATTTAATTTAATAGTAATCAACTTAAATTAAATTGCAAATATTATAAATCATATTAAATAATGTGGTTCAGAAAATAATATAGTTTAGTTTCTCATATCAAGTTATTTCATATTATTTATATAAAAATCTTAAACAGAATTATCATTTAAAGTTATTTTGAACACTGTATTGATTATTATGTTAAAAAACTGCCCAATTAATTTATTTTCATTAATTCATTACTATTAAATTTTCCAAGATTGGTCAAAAAGAATAAATTGCATTTTAATACGTAATCAAACAATTTATTTTACAAAAATTTATTTTTATATATTAATATTATTTAAGATTTATCAGTAAAAAATAAATAAAATATAGATTGATAAAATAATAAAACATTATCTATGGAAAATAAGAGTCATTTGAAAAGAAAAAAATCATAAGGAAATATTAAATTAATTTTTTAATTATAATAAAACTATATTAAAATTTAAATTAAATAACTAAAAATAAAAATATTAGCATAAACAATAAATTTAAATATTTTACAATTATTTATTCAAATCTTTAGTTTTAAATCACTTTAATTTATGTATATTTTATTAAAATTTTAATATAAAATATATTATTGATATTTAAAAATTCGTTAATTTAGTATAGCGATGCTTATATTTATAATTAGATAACCCTTGTGATTTTAAACATTCAATATATTTTAAATGACTAAATAAACATTATTATTATATAATTAGTTCCATTAATAACAAATAAATTTTAATATTTTTTGTTTAAAGTTTCTACAGGAATCAGTTCGTTCATAATAATTAATTACAATTTTAATAATATATTGATTTATTAATTCAATACATTTTGATTAATAATCAATTTAATTACTCCATGGATTATCTATTAACATGAGTTTAAAATAACTAAAATTGGGTTTATTTTTAGTAAATATTATTTCCTATATACTTAAATAATTATGTACAATAAATTTATTTTTGATATTTTGATTCCTCTGGTATTATAAATAGTAGGTTTGTAACTTTATATACATATGCAATAGGAAATGTTATCAAATGGTAATTAGATATTATACTATTGTATAAGATAACCTTTATTAATCAAAGCATTTAAAAATTACAAATTTAATTAAAATTTTAAATCAATAAGAAAATAATTTACTAATAGATGAAAAACAACCTTTTTCAAATAGCAAAATTTCCATATAAAATAATTATTAAATCAATAGTTTAAAAGTGTGTTGAATAAAATAAAATATTACTTGAGCAGAATTAAATCTTATCTCAATCTTGAAACTTTAATAATTGATATGATAAAATGTGGATAAATTACTATGATAAATTCAAATTCGACAATAAAATTTAATTTTCATACTTGAAATAATAATTTGAATTAGAAGAAAAAAAATTCAGATAAATTTTTATTTAATTTATATATATATTAGACAAAATGAAGGAATTTACGATATTTGGATTATTTTTTGAACATATGAAATAATTAAACATAAATAATATGAAAAAAATAGTTTAAAAGAATTAATAACAGAAAAAAAAAGAATATCTTATTAGGTTATAAACCAAAGGTCTCAAACTTAAGTTATAACGAGGGCAGAGGGTGACAAAAAAAAAATCATAAGGGTGGCATGACTGAAAAACTTTTATACAATAATTAAAACACATAAATCTAGATGTCAAAAGTAAAATTTATTCTATTTTAAAACATTAGACTGCTAAAGTTAAGAATTACCATATTTTATTTTAATATTTTAGCATTCATTATGCTGCTTTCTTACATTAAAATACTAAAGTTAATATTATTATGAAATCAATTAATGTTTTTCCCACTTACCTGGCATCGATTTCTAAAACCAAGGCATCAATGTTAGGTTTAATATCATGTGATGAAAGCAGTCTTAGAGGAGCTTGCAGATCTTCATCAGTAAGCCTAGATCTTAATGACGATTTGATAACTTTTATGTAAGAGAATAAAATTTCGCATATAAAACTACTTCCAAACATTGCTATTTTAATTGTAGCAGTAAAAAGTAACACGGGAAACCTTCTTTTGAAACAATGTGATAAAATTTTAGAATTTCAACATCTGAATACTTTTGCTTTAATATGGAATCAAATTAAAGATCTACCAATTCCATCTGCAGTTTCTCTGCTATATTTTGAATCTCAACGGCGGACAGTGTTGCAAAAATCTAGAAATGTGGTTCAGGTGCTATAAAATCGGTAAACGCAAAATATTCTGTTGACGCAAATCTTAAATTATATCTGCATATTCTTTCAGGGTTTGGTTTTCGACTTATCCTTATGAATTCAGAGTTGAGAAATTGGCCAAGTTGCCTACCGTAAGCTCTCTTTTTAAATAATGACAATTCAACTTTAAATGATTTAACACTGTCTTACATCTTTGTAATGACTTGTCTTTTGCCCCCAAGTTTAAAAATTTAATGTATTTAAACGACCAGTTAAATATGTCAGCAAAGCAAGGTCGCAAATAAACTAGGCATTAGTAAGCTGTGAATCCTCATTATTTTTAAGTTTCATGAAAGAATAAATCTTTTATCTAAGTGAAAAAAAAATCAGCACGTTTCCATGACTCAGCCATCTAACTTCGGTGTGATAAAGAATTTCTCCATATTAGTTTTTATACTTTCTAGAAAAGAAATGAACTCAAACATAATTTAAGCCTCGTGAACGTATTAAATTGACCTTTTTTACAACCACATCCATGACACCCATCATTTTAATAATTTTGCTACACAGAGCTTCTTGGTGGCAATGCAATGTATGCTAGTGAAATTATTATTTGACATATTTAGGATTTGTAGTTTGACCTTCACCGATCCAACAACACCGATTTTTTGTGAACACATAACTGGCGCTCCATCCGTGATTATTGATACAAATTTATTCAATGATAATCCAGGTTTTTCAAGACTCTTACAATCCTTAAATAAATCACGTCCATTTGTGGTACTTTACAGTGGTACCATGTCTAAAAATTCTTCCGTTACATTAAATTTACTGTCCACACCTCTTATAAAAATTGCGCACCACGATGTATCTACCAAATCAGTACTTTTATCAAAAGTGATCGAAAATGCTTCAAAATCTCCAGTATTTAAATCAATTATTTTTTTTTTCATATTAATTGCTAAATCGGTTATTCTTTGCAACTGTATTAGGTGACAGACTTATGCTTTCGAATAGTTTCTTTTAGGCAAGAATTAAAATTTCGCTGGCCTACAAAGAACATTATTTTATGAATTGACCTTATGTAAAAGGTTGCGATGAATAAGCTATCATTAGGCTTGACTCTGAACTTGTTTTTACTAAATTTTCTGCAAATTGGTTTAAATTCTAAAAAATTTTTTGTTGCTTAGCAAATCCTATTATAAGCTGGTTAACTTTTTCTTCTCGAATTTTTCCAAAATTTTTATCAAATTTTTCACATTGCATAGTGTCGGAGTACCGTCGAAGGTTGAAATTCTTAAGTACTGCGGTAGTCTGCTAAAAAAAAAGGCACTGAATTTTATCTCTCACCTCTGTGGAAAAAATATAAATTTTCCCACTTCTCTTGGAAAACCCTTCTTTCATCAACGAGTTTTCTTTTTAATAGATAAAGAAGTCATTTTGTGATGGGTATTTAAATTTTAAATATGCCAATTATTATTTATAAAAAACCAAGAATTTTTAAAATAAATAAACTGTTAACGAAAAGATTCATAAGAAAGATGTAATAAAGCCATTATTAAATTTTACTCGACGTCATATGTATAAATAAAAATAATTTTAAAGATAAGTTTTATTTTTAAAGCCATTTATGATTTTAATTGTTAAATAAGTTTGGTTAAATTACAGAACTGTTTTTTCGTTGCGGCCGGTAAAATAACGCAGTGGGCTGCATGTTTGAGAACCCTGTTATAAACTAATATAATTTTAATTAAAATTTTACTTAAAAAATAAATTTTCTAAACAATATTTTGTTAATTTTAAAACCAATTAATACATAAATTAATTGTAAACATTCATTTTTAGACTTATTTATAAAAAAAGGTAGTAATATATTGAATTGACAATAAAAATTATTGTAAAAAGTATTATGCTGAAATATAATAAATTTAAACTAAATTTAAGAAGCGTTTTGCTTTCAATTTAGTATGAAACTAATACACAATATCTGTTTTGTTTAAATTATAAAAAAAAATTTATAGTTAATTTCATAATTTTGATATATTAATAAACTAAAATGTTAAAGAACATTGTTTTAAATGATTTTAATTAAAATTTTGACAACTAAATTATTATAAATAACAATTCTATTCTTAGTTTATATATTCAAAATTAATAATTATCTATTCTTTATTAATGAATTGTAATAATAATTATTTATTGATTTATTTACTAACAAAGTAATTGACATGGATTAATCTTTTATAAAAGATGAATACTATTATTTTAATTACATCGAGATAAATTGTTCCACCCTTTTGGGATAATCTCACTTTATTGCAAATATAGATGCTGTACCTTTTTATTATATTTATTTTATCTGGACACTGCAACCAAGGTATCGGAAATAAAATGTTTAGAATGTAAGGTACACACAAATTGTGAAGAGTGTTTGAAGAACGTTGATTGCAAAGTTGTACTAAAAGAAGTAATTTACACATAAATAAAGAATGTTTCCTTAGATAGATGTGTTTCTATGTCTGAAAATACTACTAACACTGTATATCTAGATAATTTTGAAACAAAAATTACAGTATTATAATTAATAGTTTGTTAGAAAATAAAAGGATCTGATATTGTAAACCCTAAACATGTAGTTATAAACGCTTCACCTAGTATAACTTTTAAACCAAATATAAAGGAAGTGCATCTGTTATCGAAATTGAGGTTAAAACAGAAATAAAAAAGAATGACCTTACTTATTTTCTTTTATTTGATTCTTCCATATTTGCCAGAGAGAAACAAGAAATTTATGATCAGTTAAAAGAAGCTTGTATTTATGTTTGATCCAATTAGTAAAAGAAACAAAAAGTTTGGGTTTAGGAACTTTTATGGATAAGGTTACTCTCCCCTTTACAAAAATCTCGTATATATATATATTATTGTTTTAGAAAGGACGCAAATTTTAACCTCAAAATCCTTCATAATTTTAATCATAATAGTATAACAACATTAGTAACCATTATAAAATTTGTTAGGACTCATTTAAAAATCATATAGTTTTAAATCAAAATAGTGATATAAATGATGTATTTGGGACTCTTGCCCAAATAGCACTCTGTAACAATAAAGTAATTATTTTTAATATCCAAATAAGATAAACTGGGCAAAAAATAAATTGAAAACAATTTTAATATTGACTTCAAGCTTACCTCAACCAGCAGGTACCGAAGTTGTATATTTTTTATTATCTTTTAGAATGGAAATATATATAAAATATTTAAAAATGAGTGCATGCTGCCAAAGGAAAATGATAATTTGTGGGACGGTTTAAATGTTGGTTATCCCTCTATTGATCAAATAAAAGAAATCCTATATGAGAATGATATCAAGATAATATTCATAACACCAGAAAATCTAAAATCCCAATACACAGTAGTATTTTAGTAATTATAGGAAATAAGTAAATATCTGACAAGTGATTTAATTACTTTGGATCAAATTGATTTTAAGGATTCTAATTCCCTCAAAAATATACTTGATGCAAAGTTATTAGTAAAATTTTTATTCTAATAACAGGAATACTATAATTCAAATAAAATGGTGTATGTTGAAAATAAAAATTACGAAATTCAGATTAATAAAAAATGCAGACCGTATAAATTTTTTGTTATCATAGATTTGATGCACTCTCTATAGGAAATACTTGCTCAGTTGAGAAAGGAGATAACATTCATACATTTGAAATCTCAGTAAAACCTAAAAAGTGCGACCTTGAAGATGAGTAATTACAAAAATAATTTAGACTTGAATTTCACATTGTTAACAAGCAAAAGATTACTGTGAATATAACATCAATGTGTTTATGCAATTGCCAAGTTGTTGTATAGGTTATTTAAGTTGTTAGCCTAATAAAAGAGATGAGTGTTCAAACAATGGTGAAAAAACTGAATGTGGAACTTGCAATTGTGATGGGGACAAGTATATATCAATAAAATCTTTTAAGAACAGGTCCAATATGTGCATGTACTGGTGACTATAAGGATCATATAAAGAAATGTTTAAATGAGGAAGATGAGGTTTGTGGAAATAATGGAGATTGCAATTGTGGAAAATGTTCATGTGTAAAATCATTTTTAATTATTAGAGAAACGGATTTTATGGTGAATATTGTCATTGCAAAGACGACACCTGCCCAAATAAAAATGGAGTTTTATGTGATGGAAAAGGAAGTTGCAAATGCAACAAATGTATATGTGAAAATGGATGGACTGGTCTTAATTGCAATGATAAAGATTGTGTATCATTAATTAATAACTGTAAAGACGACAAAGGAGTAAAATTAGAAAATATTTAAGGGTATATGCAATGGTCATGCTTGTAGTTGTGGAAAGTGTTCATGTTCTCATGGATATGCCGGTGAAAAATGTGAAATATGCAAAGTAAAAATTTTCTATTAGTAATAGATATGTGAAGCAAGTTGTGAAGATATCGACTTTTGTGCATTTGGCAAAATTTTTCCTGAGTACATTCTTGAATTTCCAAATATTTGTAGATTTTTAATTCATTTATATTTAGTACCTGAAAAATTGAATACTACTATAACAGAAGAACTTTATAAAGGATTATGTGACTCTAGAATTTATAAAAAAGTTGAAGAATTCTCTGGTAATAGCTTTTAATGTATATAAGAACTGGGTATCAATCATTGTACATCAAGATATGGATTTTGCTATTATTTTTATAGTAAAAATTATGACAAAGACAATGTTGAAAATATTTTTTACTTGGAACATAAAACAAGACATTGTACAAGAGCAGTGAATTTGGCTGTTTCTTTCATAGTTCCATTTCTTGTACTTATGATTATTGGTATTATTATTTTAATCATAATAAAATTAATTTTTCTTTATTTGGACAAAAAGGAATATTCAAGATTTGAAGATAACACGAAGAATACTGTATTTCCAGAAGTATGTTTACAAAATATTTTTAGGATTCAAACCCAATATATAATGATCCGAATGTAGTACTGAAAGCATGATTTAATTTTTTTTGAATAAATGGCGAATTATTTATATTTATTATCATATTATGAGTTTAGTTTAAAATCAGAATAAAGAGTTATTCATGATTTTTTCAAACAAAATTATTATAAAAAAAATAAATCTTTTATTTTCTAAGAAATAAATTTTCACAACAAGTATAATATTGGATAAAAATGTTTAATGAGATTTATAAATTGAGATAATTAAGTATTATAAAATTCGTTAAGAAATATTCATAACATAGAATAGCTAAGATAAAAATTAATTAGTTTCTGAAGATTTATGTAGTGTTATCAATATTCTTTCTTTTGTATATTTGTTTGTAATTTCTTAATATCTAATATTAAAATGTTTGTATTAATCAATATATTATACTAAATTAAATTTAAGGTTGACAGTGGTTGGAATTTTGATTCATTACTATATATTATGCATACAGTCTTGATTAAAATAAGCTCTGAATTTACAATAACTTATATTAAAAATATAAATTTATCTTAAGATCAAATAATTAAAAACTATTTAAACAATATAAAAATAACAATAATAATAGTATTATTATTAAAAATAAAACCGGGCAGAAGGTTGCATTCAAAGGATGAAAAAAGAATTTTATTTTTTTTTAGAAAAACGATAAATAAGAAAAAAAATAAAAGATATATACAAATACCAATATTCTTTTGCTCACCCCTACCATGACTTCCGAAATGATATCATTTTTTTATGGGCGACATATTTAGATTTAGTAACATGGCATTTTAACAAGAAATTGATTAATGATTTATGTTTGTAAAATTTTTGTGGCGTGAGTATGGACTTTTAAAAATCAAAAGATAATCTAGAAGGCTACAATTGTAGATGTAATAATTGTCGATGTTACCATTATCAAACCACCAAAAGTATCCGAAAGAATAGCTTATTTGAAATATTTCGTCTACCTATTCGAGCTATATTACAATCTATTTGGTATTATTTGAAATTACCAAGACAAATAGATATAATCAGACACAAAGGTTGTTCTAAGACTTTCATATACAATTTAAGAAAAAAAAATGATTGAGAAAATTAAAATATACTTTGAAGATCATCCTATTCACCTTGGAGTCCAAGGTATTATAATATAAGTCGTTGAGACCAAGCTAAACTTCAAGGTAAAGTCACATCGGGGAATAGCTCCAGAATCTATATGTTAGGCCATTTGTTTAGTTGACACGAGTTTCTCGCTCGCAATAGGCTATGCTTAAATAGTCGAGAATAAGATGGCTGATTTTCTTCTTTTGTGATAAATAGGGTAGTAAGACCAGATTCAACCATTTATACAGACGAGTGGCGTTCCAATAGCCCATTAAATCAAGAATGTAATTTTCATCATGAAACAGTTGTACATAAGTATAATTTTGTTGATTCTCAAACCGGTGTTCACACCCAAAATTCTGAATGATTTAACAACAAGCTTAAGTACAAAATAAAAATGTCGTTGGGTGTCAAGAAATATTCCAGAAAAGATTTTTTGAGCTAGTTTCTATTCTTCAAACATTTTAAAAATGATATTTTTGATAAATTGTTGAAATTAATTAAAATATGAACTGTTGATTAGTGTTTTTTTTATTACTTCACATTTTTTTATTTTGGGTTCTTTTCGTTTTAATTAGCTTAAACACAGTTTTTTGTTAGAAAAGAGCATATTCTGATTTTTTGTTACCTTTTTTGTTTAATTTATAATTATCATGATGTATATTTATATGAATTTTTATTGGT
>CAKKLC010004683.1:525-15875 GCA_918559645.1 Ceratonova shasta | reverse complement strand
CATTGTTGCTTGCCATCAAACATGTTGAAGTGGATATTTTCTAATAAATTATCAGTTATGTTTAATTTCTCTTCTTTCTATACAATAAGTTAATCTTGTATGTCTTTAAGATATTTATTTTAGATAAATTATTATGAAAACCTGAACTCAATTAAATTCTAATTATAACTTTAACTGTAAAATTGACTAATTTCATAATCTTTAATTATAATTTGATGCCGTATGACGAATATTTTGGATATAGAAAATTACTTGTATGCATCTCAAAATTATTATGCTTTTTAACTGAATAAAGAAACTTTTGTAACTTTAATGAGTTCGTAGATTTCAAACCGAAATGCTTGTAACTTTTTTGGTACAGGGATGATTTTTTAACAATAAGCGTTCAAAAATTCAAAAATGCTTCATAGCAGTAAATTTTTTTCAGAAATAAACAATATATTATTCTTAAGGGGTTGAAGGACCTGTAAATGTAGCAAATTAAATACTTCTGTGACTTACTCGAGCTTTATTGTTTCTATTCTCGCTTACTTCCCTGTTTCTGTTCCGATAAGCTTACACTAAAAGTGAAAATTTCAAAAACACTCATCTGAATCATGTTTATCGTCGAACGTTTTAGTGAAAGCAACGATTTTTTTTTGATTCAAACTAATATAATTTAACATAAGATGGAGTTGACGATAAAAACAGAAGTGTTTATATAAAAACATTATATTTGATATAAAATTAGTTTTGTGGCCATTCCATTTATAAAAATAAAAAAATGAACATAAAAAAATATTTTATGAAACAATTCAAAAATTATCAATTTATGTATTGAGTAAAGATACTTAATTTATGAAAGTAAGACAAAAAAGAATGACCCTATTTTAGTTTTTCTAGATTAGATGAAACTTCTATTCAATTAAAAAATATTCCAGAGCACTTCTTAATCGGTTTTTTGCAAAAAATTTTTCATTAATTTATAGCAATGAATTTTTTCAGTTATAAATTTACTAGTTTTTGAATTACAAATATAAAAGTTTCTTTCATGAAATATCACCATAAACAATCAAATAAATTATAAATTTTTCTCAAACTTTTATAAAATAATGTAACAATTAAATTTCATTTTAATTTTAAGTATTAATTACAAAAAATGATTATAATTAATCGTTATTTAATACTAATTATAATAGACTTAATTACGCGTGATTAATTTGAATGAATTATAAGTAATAATTAATCCTAAATGATTGATGGTTTTAAAAAATACAATTAAATCTCCAGCTGCGCGTTTAAGCCTTTAATACCCAAATTTCTAACTGCGCGGATTTTTTTTGTATTTTTTTTAAATTTTTTTTTCAGTGTTAACAACAAAAAAAATATGTAAAATCATGCATCTTCTTTTATATTGGTGAATCCCGTTAAATAAATATATGTATTATTTAAAACTGTTGCTTCGATGATGCATACATATTGCTTCTATATTTCAAAAAACTTGTCGGCAGTTAATTTATATAGAAGTCGCGTAAGGAAAAGGAATTAAAATTTCATTTCAAAGACAATTTTATAATTTTTTTTTAATATGTACATAAATGTGTATGTGAATTTAAGGAAAGCGTATTTGCGTGTAATGAATATAAGTGTTTAAGGAATTCTTACATCAAATAAATGAAAATAAAATTTTTGATTGCATTTTAATAACTAATTTGCATTTAATAGGCGTTTTTATTATTCGTGTATAATAGATTAAGGTTTTTAAAGAATTTGTACATCGATTAAAAGGTATTATAAAGTAAGTAAAATTAAAAATTTTGATTTTTGATTTTATTTTAATAACTAATTTTTATTTAAAAGGTGTTTAAATAATTTTTAAATCCTTTTATTTAAGAATGGAAAAAGCTGGGAAAAGAATAATTTTAATATTAGAGGCAAAGCTCGAGATCGGGAAGCAATGAGAAAATGGTGAAATAATATCAGTTCTATCTAAGAGACATAATATGAACGAATTCAACAAAAGGAGGATTAATTGAAACAGAAAAAATTAAAAGTTCAGTAGTTTCTTTTACAACGCTGGCTGCAAAAACATTCAAAAAACCGCGAAATTTAATAATTGAAAAAATAGAAAGTGTTAAGCTTTTGGATAGAAGATCAAAACTGAAAGGGAATGCCACTTAGTGCTGCTGTTATTAGAACTAAAGCGTTATTAGTCTTCAATCGCTTACAAAATAAAAAGCCTAGGTCATCTAATTCTAAAAAAAATTAAATTCCAAGTTAATAAAGGATGGTTTGAAAAGTTTAAACGTCGTCAAAAACTTCATAACATAAAGTATCCAGGCGAAGAAGTCAATGCTGATACATTAACTGAATTTTTATATCCAAACATATTAAAGAATTTCATTGATTGTGGTAGATATTTACCAAGCCAAGTATTCAATGCTGATGAGACTGGCTTATTTTGAAAAAGGATGTCTAACAGATCTTTATTTCTTAAGATGAGAAATCTGTTCCGTGTTTCAAGGTGTCCAAAGACAGATTAGATGTTTTATTGTGCGGTAATGCAGCTGGTAATTGTAAGAACAAACCACTAATAATTCAAAAATAAGAAAATACTCGTGCTTTTAAATTAATATCAAAAACAATCACTACTAGTTCATTGAGTATCTACAAAGAAAGCTTGGATGAGTGCAAAGCTTTTTGATAATTGGGTTTTAAATTGTTTTTGTGTAGAAGCTGAAGCTTACTGTAAAGGTAAAAACATTACTTTTAAGATTCTGTTGATAGTTGATAATGCACCAAGTCATCCAGCACATTTGACTAAATTGTTCACTTATGTTAAAGTAATATTTCTGCCTCCAAATACAACATCTTAAATCAAGCTAATGGATCAAATCATACTTTTTGCATTTAAGCTGTATTATCTTAGAAGAACTCTTCAGCAATTAATTGAAGCTACTTATGCGGCAGGTAATTTGTCAATTCATTATTATTAGAGATAGTATAACATTCTATCTTCGGTGAAAAATTTGTAATTAGCTTGGGATAAAATTAAAAAATTAACAATCAATGCTGTATGGAAAAAAATTATGGCTAGAAAGCTGCATAAAAGAAGCTCTTGTTGAAATGCCTGAAATTGTGGAAATTTAGAATTTAATTCAAACAATTTGTAGTACGGTTTTCAAAATTAAGAACTAGAAGATATCACCAAAGTTCTTCTAAGTAATGAAGAAAATATTACTGTTGACGATATTTTAACACAGTCCAGCGATAATAATAATTTTGAAAATGATGAAAGTAAAGAAGATCTAGAGATTAAAGTCGAGAAAAGGTTTACTTGCAAAAAATTATCATATATTTTAAAACTTGGCAGTCAACTTGAACAGGAAGCTCTTGATATGGACTCTGATATGGAGCGTTCCTTAAAATTTAGGAGAAATCTGACAGCAGCTATAACCTTATATGCTGAAATATATTAAGAAAAACAAAAAGCTGGTAAACAATCCGTGTTAACAAGCTTTTTTCAAAAACAATTAGAATTACGGTCGTTAGAATCAAGTTCATCAGAAGTAAGCAATGATTAAAACCATGTTATTTATGTTTAATTTTTAAAAATGCTTTACATATTAAATATGTATGCATCGGTCGTTGAATTAAGACTGTTTTTAACGTTTTATTTTTATTTTTTTCTTCATTTTATTTTGATTTATGTGTGTATATAAGTCGTCGAGTTAAGACTTTTTTCTATAATTTTATAAGTTTATATTAATGTAAATATGTTTATTCGTCATTAAAGAAGACTTTTTATAATATATTTTGGAATTTTTTAAGTATCCGGAACCCAATCCTATAATTACATATAAATTCGGGTTCATAGTGCGTGGTATCGGATTGCGCGTTGTTTTCTTAGAACGTATCTGCCGCGCAGCTTGAGGGGGTTACTGTACACATAAATAATTAATCCTTGAGATTAATTATCTTAGTGATAAAAATCTATAATTAAATTAAAAAAATATAATGATCGACATCAACAGATGGCCAAAAATTTTTATCATTTCAATTTAGGCTTATTAAATTGAAAAGAACCTACAATCAATCATATTGAGTCAGTAAACGTAAACTCGCCGAGATGTCAAAAAATTTCAACCTCTTTAAAAATTAAAAATGGCAGAGATTTTAAAAACACAGAGAGGAAAGGATCTTTTAGTGTATGAAAATCATATATATACCAGAGACAGTACACACGAAGGCAATACAAGATGGAGGTGTTAGAATAGAACATGTCGAGGGTCCGGCTTATTGAGCGATGAGATGCTATTGATAACCCGTGTTGACCATTGCTACAATGCTATAGCAGAAAATATTGAAAGATTGAAAGTAACACAAGCGATTAAAAATAGAGCAAGGTCTACTAGCGAAAGAGCGAATGACATTATAACATCCTAAATTTCTAAAATCGAAAACGATCGAAATAATGCCAAATTCAGCCACAATGAGAGATTCAATTAAGAGGATAAAAAATAACTTGATGGGATATAAGCCAAATATTCATCAAGATATCCCAGATTCCTCAAGGAGTGACAACTGGGGCATCTTTTTTTAAGATATGACAGCGGAAATAATGATCAAGAAAGAATAATAATTTTTAGTAACGAATACAAAACGAAATTTATACATAATTTTGATACATCAGTAATAGATGGTACATTTAAATCCGCAGCACAAGGGTTTTATCAGGTTTTAATAGTGCATGGAGTATTATTTGGAAAATCATACCCGCTTATATACATTTTAATGTCCGACAAATCTCAAAAATCTTATTCATGTGCCTTTGAGCAATGCAAAAAACTTTTTGCGATTAACCTTAAGGTAATTATAAAAGATTTTGAAAAAGCTCTCATTAATAGCAGCAAATAATGTTTTTAAAAATGTTGTATCATATGGATGCCTTTTTCATTTAGGACAAGCAATTTGGATCAGAATAAACGGAATAGGACTTTCTAAGCGTTATAAAACAGACCTTAGTTTTAAAAAAGCCTATTAAGATGATGCTTTGCCTGTCCTTTGTTCCTATTGATGACTTCATCACTAGATACCAATCAATTAAGAAATTCATTTTTGAAACAAAAATTGTCGGCCTGGAAACCTTTATGACCTATTTTGAAAAAAATTATATTGGTATAGTTAATGAAAGTCCATAAGATTATTAAAAGCCAGCATATGACATTGGGTTTTGGAATGTATATGACAGGGTCGTGTTAGGTCTTCCAAGGACTTCTAACAATGACGAAGATTGGAACAGAACCTTCAATTTGCGAACTGGTGTAGCAAATCAAAACATTGCGCAATTTATCACGGATTTGTTGCGTGAGGAAGGATCTGACAGTTTTAAATTAAAAAGAGAAATCGCTGGTAATTTTCAACTAGGAAAGAAGCACGAAAACAATGAAATTATTAGGGTTTGTGCTGAGAACTATCGGAATTTTAGCATACTTGCATATATTAACATTATAATGGGCCATTATAATTTTAAGTTCGAAGATGTTGATAATATTTAGAGAAATAAACTGTTTCAATGGAAATTTTCTATTTTTCTACTACATTTTTAATGCTTCGGTGAGTTTTTAGCTTTAATTTTTATACATTAGCGGTTAGTTTTAAGTTGAAATTTTTTGACATCTCGGCGAGTTTACGGCCGATATTTTCTTGGCGAGTTTCCCGTAAACTCGCCTGCAGACAAGTTTACCGGCATCCATATTGAGTCTATTTTAATATTGTAGTCCAATTAATGAATAATAATTAGATCTTTAACAAAAGTTTTTAGCTCTAGATGGCCACTTTTCTGTAAAATTAATTATATGGGAATTTAAAAACCCTAATTTATAATTGATTTTTGTTGTTTTTTTCTATTTATCTATTAATTTAATTAACTACTCATTACTTTTTAATGTAGTATATAATTTAATCATTCTTATTATGAATAAACAAGTTATTTCTCTCATTTTTTTACAAAAATTTTATCAATCTAATAAAATTTATCAATCTATTATATTATTCATTTTCCTTTTGTTTAATGAAATAAATGATTCCTCCTACAACACCGCCAACAACTATAATTGAGCAAGCAACAGAAATTCCAATTATATTACTTTTAGATGTTTTCGGTTTGATAGTAGTTACTTTTTCAATAATTGGTCCTCCATCCTTTGATGTTACTTCATTATACCTTTCAAGACCAATTTCATCTACGTCGTATACATCATAAATAAATTTCCTAAAATTTTTTAAATTTACTTATTTTCATATTTTTTCAACAATTCTTTATTAACTAAAAATATTATTCATACAATACTGGTAATCATTCCAATCTCATCAATGTTTTCATTTTTTTCAATAAATTTGGAAAGTGTATGTAGTTTGTATTCATAATTATGATTTAATTGAGGGAATACTAAACCAAAATTATGATTCAAGCACCCTAACCATCCTAAACAGGAATAAATATCTTCTCCATTTTGTTCCAAATAATATACATTAATGCATTTATCAGAGTTTGTTAAACAGTTTAAATCCACAAACAAAGTATCTTTAACAAAAAAAATAGTCCTTATTGATTTTGGGTACGCACTAAAATCTAAAAAATATATGAATCTTTTTACCTTTAGAAAGGACAGCACTATCAATTTCAGTATTATTATATTTAACCTGTATATTAATTTCATTTGTTATTGGATTCATTGTTTCGAACTCATAATAAGAGTAACATTCCTTGAATTCCTCACTAGTAGTTTGAGTATCTATAAATTGACATTTTAAGTTCATTCGTTCAATTTTTTTTGTTAGTAGATAGTAATAATTGTTTTCGCGATTATATAAAACGTGCTTTATATCTGTAGCTAAAAATTTATTCTAGTAAAATTTACTTTTAAAGGGAATTTCAAAGGTAACGAAATTTGATACATCAACATATAATATATATATGTTTTGTTAGTGTCCAAATTTATAATTCTTATAGATTTACAACTTTTTAAGCATTTTTTGTCGTTAAAACTATCAACGTAACAAATAAAATCATATTTAATAGGTTGATTGTTTTCATCAGTAATAAATATACGACAATATTCATTCTTATCAATTAATTTTACTTTTGGATTTACATAAATAGATGCTCCTGAAACACTTATATCCGGTCTAAAATTAGCTATAAAATTTAAATATAATTATACGTTTCATTCTTTTTTTTACCAATGTTTGTTCATTCTTTTTAATAGTAATATCGTAAATTGTATCTGTGTTAGCACCAATAGTAATATTTTGATCAACACATTTTGCTTTAAAAGAATGTGCTTCTTTTAAATTCAGTCCTTGAATATTGAAATCACAATCTTGTTCATTTAAAGTATTTTGGTTTAAAAAATGGACAGTTAGTTGATCTTCACTTCTTTGATTTAAAATAAATTGGTTCAAAGGGTCAAAAGTATTTATTTCTACCATTAATATTGCTATGAATATTTTGAATCATACTTTTGATAAGAACTAATAAAAATATAACGTACAATTTCATCATTTTTAATGAATAAAAATACTTATTATTAAACGAGGGTTTTATTTATTTTTTACTATTCATACATTAATTGAACATAATAATGAATTGGATTTTTAAGATAATCCAATAAACCTATGTTTATTTATTTTAATGGAATATATTTAAAAAATTTAATCAAGAATCCTTAAATCTTCTGTTTAATGATTAATCCACTAAAGCATATTATGTTGATAATGACTTTATATAAACTTAGTCAATTATGTATTAACATAATAGATATATCACACAAATATTCAAACATAATTATTAGTAGCTTTAATGAAATTCATTGATATTACATATTAAACTAATTAAAATATTAAATGTTAAAAAGGAAACTTATTGAATTGAATATGAAAGTAAATGACACAACATTAGTAATTAATTCATTTAAGAAAGTTTTTTATAGGAATATTAGAAATATATTGGTTTGCTAGTATTATCAATAAATTACGGTAATTTATGTATATCTATTATAAGGTTTAGCACCACATTTACCAAATATGGGTGACAAATTATGTTTTCAAAAGGGACATGTCACCCTTATATAAGTGTAGCATTTTTTTTACGGTAAATGAGTTTTTCAGTTACATTTAAGAAAAACTTAATGGATAAAAAACCATTAAGTATGGATTTAGAATGTAAAGTAAAAAATATTTAAAATAAACAAATTAAACTCTACTTTTAATTATTAATATTTAGGAAAATATAAAAATTATTACCCTATTTATGTATTATTAATGAAATATATTGAAATTAGAGAAAAAAGGAGAAAGTAAAACTATGAAAAATTTACGAACGTTATAATAAAAAAATGAAATGTTGGTTTAACAATTTAATTATAAGGAGAAAAAAAATTATTTACTTTTCATGAAAATCGTTGAAACAGTCTAAGAACATCTGTAGCGACTTTGAAAATTTTAAATATTATGTTTTCATTTTTTTAACGTTTTTTTTTCTTTGTGAAGTTAAACAACTTTGCTCTTCTACTTCTAACACAAGAGAAAAATTCTTCTTAAATTGCTTGTTCTGCTGATTCTTGCAATTCTCAAAGTGGTGAGATAGTTTCCTCCTTTTTACTTTGTAAGCATACCAATTTTTGCGCAAAAAAAATCCCCCCTCCTACGTTATTTGCGCATCATTTCAATTTTTATATTTTTTTATAAAATAACTAATGGAATTTAGCTATAGTACAAGTGGAGAGCCAAATTTAATTTATAATGATTTCACTTATCGATTAAGCAAGAAAACTCATTAAAGAGGACATTTAGATGCATAAACAAGAAATGTCGCTGCTCTATTACAATAGATTAATGCGATAATATAAGCTATAAAAATAACCACAACCATTCTCTCGACGAGAACAAAATACTAAAAGAATGGTGACAGAGCGTATTAGTGTTAGAGCCACGTCTATATCGGAAATTAACGTAGATATCGTAACCAATATAACTTATACAATAAATAACAATAAAGTGAGAAATCTTCTCTCCTTTAGCCAAATGAGAGATTAAATTACTAGGCGAAGCGTTGAGCATATTTTGCGCACCTTTGTTTCATTATTATTTTTTAAAATTATAAAATTATGACAATTAAAAAAATAAAATAACAAAAAAAAGTGACTTTTTTTTAAATAATTATTCTAAATGATAAACATTACGATTTGTTATTAATTTTTAAAGTGTAGTCTTATCCAATTATTCATATTTTTGCATAATCTCCCTTATTTCTTTATATTTTTCCGTTTTTTCATATTTTATATTATAAAATTAACCTAATGCTGAATTTCTTACATTCCGTTCATTAATATTTTCCCTGGTTCGAAACTCTTTCAGTTACTCATTGACACATGGATGCAGCGTTTCAAAAGACCAGTTCATTCCACTATGCCACCATTCACATATATTTGTTGTTAAAGGAACGTAGTCTTGAAAACGTGCAAAACAATTCCATTCTTTAATAAGAAAAATAGGAGATTAACATTGGCTATCAACATACACCCTTTTTCAATATAATCTAAAAAATTGCTGACATTTTTTTCTGAGAATGCAACAAGTATTTTTCTATAAATTGTATTAAAAGTGATCATAATATCTTCGGGTTTTAAACATACCAACGAAAGGATATTTCTAAAGTACGTAAGAAAAATAGCAGATGATTGAAACAGTTTTTCTGTATGCTTTTGATAATTTTTTATTATACTTTGTCCTAAATAAAACAAACAAATTAAAATTGTTGTTTCAAAAAAAATTAATTTAAATGCCATTATAGCTGCCTGTTAAAAATCCAAAATAAATATTTTGGGTTTTTTTTTTTGACACCAAATCAAATATTAATTCAAAGATTTTTAAATATGTTGTCTTTTGTTTGTCCTTAAGAAAAACATGTAAAAAAGGGAAAAAATTATTATGGATTTTTCAATGAATTGTATAAATTTACAAATATTCAACTGGGCAACTTTAAAAGTTCCATCCCCAATCCAAACATCACTTTCACCTAAATAGTTGATATTAGTATCACTTCCTATAATTATCATATGATCAAAGGGAGCTTCATCATCCGAATATTGTAACAAATTTTCCACAGTAAAAGTTTTTTTAAATTCTTGGCAAATAGAATTATTTGGGGTTTTTTTATTTGGGTATCCGTTCAGTACATTATTATTTGATTCTTTATACTTTTGTTTTTAGGAATTTGATTCTGTTCATATACATCGAGATCTTTTAAAATTTCTGAAATAACTTCATTCGACTTCAGACAAGAATTTAATGATAAATCTTGAATTTTTTGTTTTATACTTTGTTCAAAATGTTTTTTGACTGATTTGGTTCCACGTTTGTGTTCTTCACAAATAATAACTTTGTCATCCTCAATAAATCTACATTTTGAATTGCAATTATTAACAGTGCATCTCAGGAACGATTTATTAGCAACAGAACGAAATGTAAAATCTTCCAAAATTATTGGAATTATTTCCTTTTGTAGTGGTTGTGTTTTCGTAATCAAAATATTCCATGTGGTTAAACAAATTAATTATAAATTTTTATGCGAATTTTCACAAAAATTGTAAAGAAGATTTTTAAATGTAATTTGTATAAATCTTTAAAACGCAAAGTGAGCACAATTATGCGATAGAGTACGCAAAAAATGCCCAGCCGTGGCAGGTAATTTTTACGCGATGATATTGTAATTTTAGATCTAAACCGTCATCTAATATTTTATTCCGAGTTTGCTGTGCCTTTTTTAAAAAAATGTGAGACTTTCTGTTGTGATGGTACATTTAAGATATGTCCCAGGGATTTCTATCAAGTATTTACACTGCACGGACTCATTTTTTAAAAAATGGTGTCATTAGTGTACACCCTGCTCTCTAATAAAACAGAATTTTCTTATAATGCGATCTTTCTATATTTGGAAGACTAACTAGGTATAAATCTAAGTTACGTAATTAGCGACATTGAACTTGGGATATTCAATACATCTCTTAAGAAATTTTCTAAATGCTCACACAATTTCTGTTTGTATCATTTTGAGCAAGCAATCTGGAGAAATTTGAAGAATCTTGGCCTTATCAGAGGTATAAGACAGAAGAAATTATACGAACACTAAAACGTAGAAAATTAAATTTAGCTTATCTGCCTGTTTGTATTGTTATGGACCCTTTTTACAGGATCAAAGAAAAGTTAATATCACTAGATATAAATGTTGAGTGGGTACAGTTTGTTTAATTATTCGAAAAAAATTATATTGATACATGGAATTCTAAAACCGGGCAGTTTAAAACCCCTAAATTTACAATTCATTCATCATTGGTCTGCGTATGAGCGGGTGCTAAACTGTATCCCAAGCACTACAAATGCAGTTGAAGCATGGCATCGTAATATTTATGAAAGAAGTACTTACTGCCCGTCCAAATATTGGCCGAATTATTACAATTTTCCAGGGGAAGAAGAAATGGTAAGATTAGAGTTATGTAGAAGAAAGGCAGGACACATTAGTTTTGGTAGGAAATAACTTGAGTATGATGAAAAATTTAGGTGTATAATGGTGAGTAGAAATCTTTTAAGCAAAGAAGAGTATTTTGGTAGTTTGGACAAAGCTACGAGGTAGATTTTGAAAAAATAAATTTACAAGGAATTATATTTCTCTAAACTACTATATTTTTTGATTTTTATAATTTAATGTCATAAATATATTCTTATAATTTTTGCGCAAAAATGGCTAAATTTTTTTTGTGCAAATAACCGTTTTTTGCACATTGCTCACAAAACGGTCTGTCGCGTCTTAAAATGCTTGTACTGCTGATTTTTGCAATTCTCCAAGTTTTGAGATAGTTTCCTCCTTTTTTACTTTATAAGAACTGGTAGCCGTATTAATTTTTGGACAACCATACTGTGACTTAAAGTTAATTAAATTGTCTTATTTCCATTTTTTAGCTCTCTGATACATTATATGTGCATTTAAAATTGTAGTTTATATAATAAAATTAAATGCTTATTTATCATTCCGTTGGATGCTTTTTTGTATGTTTGTTGTATATGACACCATCTGATCGCTCTTGTCAATGCTAGCTTTTCAAATATTATATGCTATTATTCCCAAATGTTTCATTTTCAGATGACAACTTTGATTTGCAAAATCTATGCTTGAAGTCATGATAGAAGGATGTTTTATGAATAAGATTCTGACATAGCAAACATCTTTCATTTTAATACTATAATTTTATTATAATATCTCATGCCAGGAATTCATTTCTTGCCAAAGGATACAATAATTAAAAACTTGGCAGATTTTTGTTGTTGTGATGTATGTGAAGTATTAAGTGCATCTTAAAATTTGAATATTTATCTACTAATAAATAACCAGTATAAAATTATGGACATAGAAAGTTTGTCTTTAGTTCAATAGTTTGTCTGCATTTTCAGTGCAGAGATTAGGAGCTATTCCAACATGCTTTTCTTTAATGTAATTTTGTACAGAGTAAATTTTTGAAGACCATGTTTATCCTTATGTGAAACATAATTCGAACAGTTTTATATCTTACTCATGTAACTTTGTTGGATTATAATGCTGTAATACTAGCCAATCCCTTCATGGAATCATTCTGTAGTCGATAACAATATCTTACCGTGGTAAAAAGAATTTTTGATAATTATTCCTCAGTATGTTTACAAGTGGTGAAACTTTTCAAGTCTGTTATTTCTTACTATGGTTTTGTTATTGTGAAAATGCAAGTTTTCTAGCAAGAACACAAAGCGATTTCAAAATATTATGTTGTGCAGAAATGGCGAATTGTATATAGTATTATTTGACCAACATTTTTTTAGCAATGTTGATACTAGAACCATCCGAATGATGAGTCTAATAAATTTGTTTATATCTTCGATATTGGTATGATTATATTTGTTCTGTCTAGCCTAGCGAGTCATTTCATATTCAAATAATTTTAGGAATACATATTTATTATTTCTAATTATAAAAAGATTTATTATTGCATTGTCCCAGAATAGCAAAAGGACTTCATCGGGACTATTTCAGATGAAAAATTCAATTAAAGTCTGCTTCTTTCCATAAACTTAAATCATTGTTTCCCGCAAGTAAAACATTTTCAAATAGATATTTTCTAATAAATTATCAGTTGTGATTAATTCCTCTTCGTGGTCTACGATAAGTTCTTCTTATATGTCTTCAAGATATTTACTTGATTAAGATTCATTAGTATGCAATCCTAAACTCAATTTAATTATAATTATAACTTATATTTTAAAACTCACTAATCTCAAAATCTTTAATTATACTTTGACGCCGTCTAATGTATATTTTGGATATAGAAAATTACTTATGTATCTCAAAATTAGTATGCTTTTTAACTGAATAAAGGAACTTTTGTAACTGTAATGAGATCGTAGATTTCTAGCTGAAATGCTTATAACTTTTTTAGGACAGGGATGAGTTTTTAATAATTAGCGTTCAAAAATTCAAAAATGCTTCTTACCAATAAATTTTTTTTAGAACTAAACAATATATTATCCTGAAGTGGTTGAAGGATCTGTAAATGTAGATAATTAACAACGTCTGTGACTTACTCGAGTTTTATTGTTTTTATTCTCGCTTCCTTCCCCGTTTCTGTTCTGATAAACTGACAGTAAAATTGAAAATCCTCAAAAACATTCATATTAATCATGTTTAGCGTCGAACGTTTTAGTAAAAGATACCATTTTGTTAAGTTTTTAAATAATATAATTTAATATAAGATTGATTTAACGATAAAAGCAGGAAATTATATATAAAAACATGATATTTTATATAAAATAAGTTTTGTGGCCATTCCATCTATAAAAATAGAAAAATGAACATAAAACAATATTTTATGAAACGATTCAAAAATTAGGAATATGTGTTTTGAGGAAAGATACTTAATTTATTAAACTAAGACGAATTTCTAGAATAAATCTATTTTAGTTTTTCTAGATTAAATAAAACTTATATTCAATTTAAAATATTCCAGAGCACTTCTTAATCGGTTTTTTGTAAATAAAATACTTCATTAATTTATAGTAATAAACTTTTTCAGATATAAATTAATTAGTTTTTTTTAATTACAAATATAAAAACTTTTTTTTATGAAATATCACCATACAAACAATCAAATATATGGCTAATGTTTATAGTAGGCGACTTTTCGGTAGTTTTCGGAATAATGGTGACTAAATTTTTTTTATTAACTATTACAATTGATAATTTAGACGAATTTTTCCGTTTTGAGCATATTAATTTGCTCAATGACACCATTAATTCCATTGAGTTTGTAAGAAATTTAAATTATTTAAAAATGATGTGTCTTGTATCAAATATTCAATCTTGATTATTACAATTAAGCATCATTGTAAAGATGGGTTCATATTTAAATCTATAAATTGTAAAAAGGTCTCAATTTGATCCGGATCTTTCTTCGAAAATTCACCGATAACCGTTAAACAAATATTTTCAATTATTTTATATTATACGAACGACATATCATGCTACAAAACCATAAAGAAACAATGCAACATAGGCATTTCCAGAACGGTGTGTGATTGCCTGAATTCTATTGGAGACATCTATTTCAATTATTTCGAAAATAATAGAAAAATGATAGGCTGTTATGGGATAATTATGCAAATTTACGAGACCCAACTTGCACGAAGAAAATACAATTTTGCTAACTAATTGAATTATATTTCTAGGTAGAATTCTTAGTATCAATATTACTGAATTGTGGGGAGAATCAACGAACTGGGACAAACTTTTATGGTTTTCACTGGTATTAGAACCAGCCAAACTTCGGAAAAAGATAATTTGTAATAATGTTGCTCCTCATTCAATTATTCATACAGATAGCTGGGCGGGATTTAATAGATTGGCAGATATTGGATTCAACCATTAGGTTGTAATAAATGATAAGCAATTTGTTGCTAATGGTGGAACTCAAACTCAAAAGATTGAGGCAACATGGGGTGCGTTAAAGAGGAAATTTGAAAAAATTTGCAGCAAATCCTTAGAATTAAGCGAAGGATATATGTCAGAATAAATGTTTAAAAAAAGTTTTGTGAAAGCTTATTGGGTACTTGTCGGTTTCCACCCCCACATTTTGAAAATTGTTTTGTTATATGAAATGTAAAATATTTAACATATTAAAATAAAAGGGTTAAAAAAACAAAAAAGTATACATTATTTTTTTTATCTAATCAATAAGATAAGATTTTTTTATCATTTGAATAAATGCCCTCAAATCATCTATAAATAT
>CAKKLC010004675.1:0-16084 GCA_918559645.1 Ceratonova shasta | reverse complement strand
TTTTTTCCCCCCGGGGGGAAAAAAAGGCAAAAGATCCTAAAACTTTAATGGAATTCAAATCTTGCAAATTTCAACTTGAACTAATTTATTTTCCTTTTATTAACCTTAATATAAATTCTCTAGTGTTTATCATCAACATTTAAATTTGTAAATAACATTTGTTATTTGTTGTTTTAAATTTAAATTGTCTTGTAATTTTTCTTCTGTTTACCCTTTTTTAATACTGGAGAAACTATAAATACTTTATCCTATATATACCAATCAAATATAATAAAAATTCTCATATAGATTTGCAATATTATTAAAAATAGGAATAAATCTGTTGATTTCATTTTAAAAATGGTTCACTCCCTTTTCAACTATAGGATTGTCCAGATATAGTTTGCTAAATGTGGTTTCCTCGTAACCTATATTTGTTCCGTAATCAATAATCATATCTATGAATGCTGAAATATTTTCGTCCGTTTTCAGTGTGTCTTTCAGTTTAAAATCAAACTTATATTCATTTTCATTGACAGGTTCTTTGACGAATTTGCTAGTGAATTGTAATAACCTTAGCCTAAGTCTTAGTGGGTATGTCAAATTTGTGATATCCAACATTTGGTTCGTGGAAGTAATTACACGACAGCGATTCACAAACTGAACGGTTTCATTGGCGTATAGATTTCTGTTAACTATTTGATCACCTCCAGTAATGACTTTTATAAGAGACTCGTCCAAGTTTTCGTTCTTAAATTCCGGAATATTGGTAAACAGTTTCTCTCTGAAGACTGAATACATTGGTTGAGCATCTTTTGCGCCTTTCGAATTGTTTTTAAAGTAATTGAATGACAAAGTTCCACCAAAACCACCCATTACATATTGGAACATAGTCATAAGTAGGCTTATCCCATTACTGCCATCTCCTACTAATGTGTAAAAACATATCATATTATTGTTAAAATCTATGCAGTTATATAGTACTTTAAACAAAAGTATTCTATCTTCATAGTTTGACAGTATTTGTTCTACAATAGAACTGATTAAATTTTTATCGCTGCTAGGTATATAATTGAGGTTTAATATGGCCCCAAATTCATCAGGTTTCTCATAGGAATATAAATTTGGACTTTGCATATCATCCAATAAAATCTTACCAGTTATAAAAGGTAAACATTTTACACTAACTTCTTTTGTAAGGAAGTTGTTTGTTGATTTACAATCTTTATAAGGTTTTTTACAGTTGTGTTTAATTCTAAACTTAATCAATTATATTTACACTCTATTTATTAACTTAAAATATTAAATAAAATTTTTAGAAACTCAAAAGTAATTATTAATGAGAATATAGTGATTTAACCCGCGAAGATATTGACTATATTAAAGAAGATATTCCAAATTCTGTATTTTAAAATAATATATAGAGTAAAGATAGTGATGTTAGTTTGGACCACAACTCTGATGATAAATTCCTAATATGTTCAGGTATTTACGAGAACAACGGTGTTTTGGATTTTTACAGTAATACATTTTTATAACCTAAGTTTACAACACGATTGAAAATAATTTTTCATTTCATCATGATATTATACTTAAATATACACCATTATGTTTGGATGTTATTAAACCAAGTGATTCTTGTGGTATTTTTATATGATTTTATAGATGGATATGTCGTAGTAGGTTCAAATAAACCATTAATTGATTTTTACAACTACTGTGACAAGTTTGCTTCTAAACCTATTTATTCTCTGAAAAAACAAGTAAAATTAATGTTTCATCCTTAAGAAAAATTCTTCAAATTTTCATACTGGATCTATTACTTCTATACACGCAAACTAGTATACATTTTTAAACTTAAGCAATAAACTGGCCTCTTGTTCGGTTGATTCCAGCACTTCTATATGTGATGTAGAGACATTTAAAATTAACAACTTTCACCGCTTTGATGGAAAAGTGATGGTATCATATTTAAATCCATTTACAGAACACTTGTATTAAATATAAACCTAAACAGGAAAATATTCTTGTCGTTCTGGACGAAAATAGGTTTAGAATGTTTAATATTTTAAGTAATTGCCACAAGTTTGACAGTAGATGCTTTGATGTACAAAATATAATTTCTTTAGAATTTGCAAACTTTTGAACTGGGCCAAAAAGTTAAAAATAACAATGGAATTACAGAGTCTGATTATACTATTGATGCCGTATTTTGGAACCAAAAACGAGATTGGTATTTATACGTATTTATTTTTAAATTTCTAGGGTACTGATTCCTTGGGAGGTATATCATGCTTTGACCAAAGAAAAGACTTTGCAATTGTTTCTTACAACCAGTTACATAATGATCCGATATTTTGTACATACATAAATAATTATAGGTGTTGATCAAAATAGCGACTCCAAATTGCTAGTTACTTCAAGTTCAGAAAAGTACCTAAAAATATGGAAGTGCTCAGGTAAAAAAGTTTCATTTAAGGATTCTATAAGACGACCAAAGGGTGAAATTTCAGAATTAAAGTTTTCAAAAATTGGAAACAGTTCTATTATTGCTTATGGATCAAAATGTGAAAAGCTATTTGTTTATCACGTAGATAATAAATTAATAGTCAATTATGATAAATTATAAATTTAAAATCAGCAGTTGCATGAATTATTATTTTTAGGATTCGTTTGATTGAGATTTATGGGTTCTGGAAAACTTTTAGCATTTTTGGCATTTTCTTTTTCATATTCTAGTGCTCTTTTGGACAAATCTACAAAAGCCTCATTTATATTTAAATTATCCTTTGCACTAGTTTCAAAATATATAATATTTTTTCTTTTGCTACACCATTCTTCCGCTCTTTGTTTTGTAATCTACAAATTTCAAAATATTTACAACTCTACTATCCAAATCAACCTTGTTTCCTAGTAAAATGAATGGAAAGTTTTCACTATCTTTTGCATTGCATTGTAAAAGAAACTCATCTTTCCATTTTTCAATATTTAAGAAGCTTTGCTCATTTGTTACATCAAAGGTTATCACACAACAATTAGACCCTCTATAGAAGGCAACTCCCAAACTCATGAATCGTTCTTGTCCAGCTGTGTCCCATATCTGCAAGTTTACCTGGTTACCTTCAACATCAATTTCTTTTGACATAAAATCAGCTCCAATTGTAGCTTTGTAAAGAGTGCTGAATTTCTTTGTTACGAATTGATTCATAATGCAAGTTTTGCCGACACTAATTGTTAGTAATTTTTACCCTGAATCTCCCAGAATTACAACTTTCAATAAAACTTTCTGTGTGGACATTGAATTAAAGTTATAGTGTTACTTCAAATCCTAATTATTTTAATTGGGTTTACCAAAAAGAATTCTTTGGTTGTCTAACTTAAGCTTTGATGACTTTTTTTTACCGAGAAATCTAAGAAGTTTATTAACAATATTAACAAATTAACAAAACTTAAGCCTTTTTTATTTAATAGTAATTTATTAGTTGTAACCATGTTAAAATATTATTTTATAATAAATAAATCAATTATCTCAAAAGTAAAAATTTAACCGTAATCCTGTCAAAAAAATACAATTCTTAAAAATGTCATGCGTTAAATATAACTAAATCATAAAACTATTTTTTATTTTAAAACTTTTTATAATTTTAAAATAATTAAAGATCTAGTAAAAATTGCAGATTTGAATATTTATTTCATTTTACTAAAGTCTATTCTGATAATTTATTTAAAAATGTCATGCGTGAAATGATAAAACTATCTTTTGTTTGAATGCTTTTTTATAATTTGGTATTTAACTTAATTTTCTAATGATAAACACTAGATTGCTTAAGCAAGTCATTTTGACTGCTTTTGAATTTCAATTAAGAAAATAATGACACAGCTTCTTATAATTTTGTGACTTTTTCTACAACATATAAATCGATTAATTAATAATTGTTGTCATATCGCCATCCTTCACTTATGGAATATATATGTTTATACCTATATTGCCGAAAAGCAGTCATTTTGAATGCTTGGAAAATACCTGTTTGGCTCTGGATTGGAATAACATGATAACATACAAGTTCATGATAAATTGTCGATTTCGACATATTCATGATAAGTTGCATTTATTCAATAACTCAAGTTTTGTTACTTGTATTTGTTATTCGAATCTTTATGCTAGGCTTGGCACGCGCTTTGTTCCATTTGATCACGCTGTAATATCATTCAGATAAGAAGAAGGATCTCTGAGTGTATTACCTAATACTGTAATCAATACGGATGTGAACGTGTTGATTATAATCAGGACTGCTTTCCACACTGCAATTCGTTCTAAAACGTTGTTCAGCTAATTTTTTCGCGCCCGAAGTTCATAAAAGTAATGTCCAACAGAAGAGAATTAATAGAAAACATAAGAGAGATAGGTGAAGAATGTTCCGATAGAGAATCAAATCCAACGAAATAGGAACTATCATCTGAAGATGAATCGGATCATATTCAAAGTGAGAAATCTGATGCTGAATAGAGCGATGAAGAGGCAACCACCAACGATGAAAATGTAGATTTCATAAATGTACCCAGGAAAAGGCGTAGGGTGTTTATTAGTTTAGATAAAGAAACTGAAAATACCTCTCAGTAGACCGAAATAGCTGCAAATGGTACTGTTTGGTCAAAATTTGACGAAGGCGGTAATTCCGGAAGGCTTCTATCTACGTGTATTTTTAAGAGTGTGACAGGGCAACAGGCTACGCAAGAACAAACTTTATGGCAAATAATCTTGTGATTGCATTCTCGTTGATAATAAATTATTATATTATCAAACATATAAAAAAGTGCATAGCAGAAGAAGCCCATCGAATTTTAGATTACGATTGGACAACTACACTGCCGGAAATACGTGCATTTATAAGCATTTTATATGCTCATGGAGCCTACGAGGCAAAAAATTTAAAACTATGTTATTTATGGTCAGTCAAGTGTGGTCCCGAATTTTCTAGATAAACTATGTCCCAGATAAGTTCAAGCAAATTCTAAGATTTATTCGTTTTGAAAAACGGACTGAGAAAAATACATTCATCCGAACAAATAAATTTGTATTGGTTTCGGAAATATGGAATAAGTTTATTGAAGAGTCAAGCTTGCTATCAACCAGGGCAAAACATAACAGTTGACGAACAATTATTTACAACATAAGCTAGGTGCAAGTTTATAGAATATATGCCTAATTGAACGGATAAATTTGGCATCAAATTCTGGCTTGCATCAGATGTTATCAGCAAGTACGTGTTAAATGGTTTTGCTTACTTGGGGAAAAATGAACAATGACCGTCGTCATTGCCTCTAAGTGAATATGTTGTTCTGAAACTTGTCAAACCATATGCAGGCTGTGGATAAAATTTCACGACCGACAACTTTTTTAGGAGCATGTCACTAGCGACAAAATTATTGGCAAAAAAACTACATTATTTGGAACTATTAGAGCAAATAAAAGATAATTACCGAAAGTAGCCAAACAATAAAAGATTAACTTGCATCGTTTTTCCACTCTTCTATATAGATCAGAATATTGTGTCCTTACAATATATGAAAACAAACCGAACAAAAGAGTGGATGTTCTAAATACTAGGCATAAACTTGTTAAAATTGATAAAAGTCATAGAAAAATGTTACCAGATTCTATTAATTTTTATAATAAAACAAAATTTGGAGTTGATATGACAGAACAAATGGCCCGAAAATATACGGTGAAATCGAATTCTCGTAGATGGTCCCTCCAAATATTTTTTAACATTTTAGATTTGGCTACAATAAATGCTTGGATCCTTTATAAAGAAGTGACTAGAATACATATAGAAAAAAAACAGTTCCTGTTATAATTAGCAGAATAACTTTCCACCAATTACACAACTGAAAGAGAGAAACATTAATTACAACAGAAAGATCCACAAGGATAAACTCCAACATCTTCAAATACAACAGATTCTACGAGACGAAAAATATGTCAAATACGACTTTGCCGCAATAAAAAAAGAAAATAATATTTGTCAAAAATGTAAAAAGTATGTTCGCAGATGTACATCCAAAAAGATTTACACTTTTATTTGCTTAAAATGTCCAGATAATGTATAAATTTTTTTTTCGAACTGAAATACATTTTTTTATTGTCAATAATTATTAATAACTTGTTATTTGACTGTAGGTGATAAAATATATTAAAAATTACTGTTAAACAAATTTCTTTGCGCATTAGTTATTTTTTCACAATGCAGTCATTTTGACTGCTTTCAAACAATATAGGTATACACAGGGTTTGCACATCAAAGTGAGAAAGAAAAATAATAATCTTTTGGCGGGAAAATTTTACATATCTAAATGAGAATTTAAAACAAAAAATTGATTTTATTAATTTTTAATTTAAATAATACAATATTATTAATTGAGCTTTAAATGATAATTAATTTAATTTAATAAATGTGTTAAATGGTAAAAAAATATGAGTATGGAAATTAGGGAATCGTTTATACATCAAAAAGTTATTGGTAGAAGTGCAAAAGAAATTAGCGAAAATCTTAAAGTTCCGATTTCTATGGTATATCGAATTATCAAAAAATTTGAACTAACCGGAAAAATACAAAGAGAAAATAAAGGTGGAGTAAGAAATATAAAATTAAATCTGAGATATCTAAGTTTGTTAAAAAGACCATAGATAATAAAGCAGATATTACTCTTTAAAATATTGGGCAAAAGTATTTCAGCAATTCAATGTCAATATCTAGATAAGCGCAATCAATAATTGTATTAAAGGTTTTAATTATTCATTGAAAAGAATGGTTAAGTTTTCTGATAGAAGGGTTTGCGACGAAATATCAAATGAAAGAAGAGAATATTCTAGGATGTTTTTGAATATTATCTACAGTGGATGATGAAAAAATATTTTTTTTGATGGAACGGGATTTCAAGTTTGTATAAGAAATTCAAGAAATTGATCACTCATAGGAACAACACCATTAAAAATTATTCCTGTAAGTATAACTAGAAACTTATCAATTTGTGCTTCCATCAATAAATTTGGTGTTAAATATTTTAAGGTGCATAAATAAGCATTTAATGGATCATCTTTTACAGGTTATATTGAAGAATTCTTTGATACGTTTGGTTTACTATGAATTGAAAACAGCATCATAATTTGTTTATTATGCGTCCATTCATAAGACTGCACAAGTAAAAGCAGTATTTAACAAAACATCAAATCAAATAATTTTCTTGCCTCCTTATTCTCCTATGCCAAACCCAATTGAGAACATATTTTCAAAATGGAAAAATATCTTTATATCAGGAAAACCAAAAAATATAAATGATTTGATTTGATTGAAAAAATTGATTTTGCTTTTAAATCAATTACACCAGAAGACTGCAAAAATTGTTATCTTCATATGACGAAGGAAATAAATGAGTTTGAATTCTGATTTTTTTTAAAATTTATTAACTTATTATTTTTGCATAATTAAAAAAAAAATAATAAATTCTCACTTTGATTTGCAAGGTTTTACACTTTAATATGTAAAATTTCCCCGCCAAAAGATTATTAATAATCTTTATCACTTTTATATGCAAAGTTTCTCACTCTGATATGCAAACCCAGTACTAAGCTTCCGTCTTTATAGTGTTAAAGATTTAATAAAAATATAATATTTGCAAATTTAATTTATTTTATCAGTGTCCGAGTTGATAACTTATTTAAAAATGTCATGCGCAAAATATAGAAAATGATGAAACTATCTTTTATTTTAATACTTTTTATAAATTGGTATTTAATTTAATTTTCTAATTATTAAAGATTTAATAAAAATTGATGATTTGCATATTTATTTCATTTTACTCATCTCCGAACGTATAAATTATTTAAAAATGTCATGCGCAAACTATAGAAAATGATGAAACTATCTTTTATTTTAATACTTTTTATAAATTGGTATTTAATTTAATTTTCTTATTATTAAAGATATAATTAAAATATAATATTTGCATATTTAATTCATTTTGCCCATGTCCGAATTGATAACTTATTTAAAAATGTCATGCGCAAAATATAGAAAATGATGAAACTCTTTTATTTTGATACTTTTATAAATTGGTATTTAATTTAATTTTCTTATTATTAAAGATTTAATAAAAATATATTATTTGCATATTTAATTCATTTTGCCCATGTCCGAATTGATAACTTATTTAAAAATGTCATGCGCAAAATATAGAAATTGATGAAACTATCTTTTATTTTGATACTTTTATAAATTTGTATTTAATTTCATTTTCTAATGATTAAAGATTTAATAAAAATTGATGATTTGCATATTTATTTCATTTTACTCATCTCCGAACGTATAAATTATTTAAAAATGTCATGCGCAAACTATAGAAAATGATGAAACTATCTTTTATTTTAATACTTTTTATAAATTGGTATTTAATTTAATTTTCTTATTATTAAAGATATAATTAAAATATAATATTTGCATATTTAATTCATTTTGCCCATGTCCGAATTGATAACTTATTTAAAAATGTCATGCGCAAAATATAGAAAATGATGAAACTATCTTTTATTTTGATACTTTTATAAATTGGTATTTAATTTAATTTTCTTATTATTAAAGATATAATTAAAATATAATATTTGCATATTTAATTCATTTTGCCCATGTCCGAATTGATAACTTATTTAAAAATGTCATGCGCAAAATATAGAAAATGATGAAACTATCTTTTATTTTGATACTTTTATAAATTGGTATTTAATTTAATTTTCTAATTATTAAAGATTTAATAAAAATATATTATTTGCATATTTAATTAATTTTACCCATGTCAGAATTGATGACTTATTTAAAATGTCATGCGCAAAATATAGAAAATGATGAAACTATCTTTTATTTTGATACTTTTATAAATTTGTATTTAATTTAATTTTCTTATTATTAAAGATTTAATAAAAATATAATATTTGCATATTTAATTAATTTTACCCATGTCAGAATTGATGACTTATTTAAAATGTCATGCGCAAAATATAGAAAATGATGAAACTATCTTTTATTTTGATACTTTTATAAATTTGTATTTAATTTAATTTTCTTATTATTAAAGATTTAATAAAAATATAATATTTGCATATTTATTTAATTTTACTCATCTCCGAACGGATAAATTATTTAAAAATGTCATGCGTTAAATATTAAATTATATTTTTAACTTACATGGTTTTCATTTCAAGTTCACGTTTTTACCATGGTTCAAATTTTTTATTTCAAGTTAAAAATTTTTTTAAAAATTTTAGTTGCCCTTAAATGACAACTAAAAATAATATCTCTGATGAAACACGATTAAGTATTATCCGAAATTACAATGATAGAAAGACAAAAAAAGAAATTCAAAAATCTTTCAACTTCCTTTAAAACAATTAATACGATAGTTAAAGTTTATCGTGAAGATGGAAGGTCAGTTAAAAAGCCCATGGATAGAGCTAATAATCAAAAGATAACAAATGAAATAATTGATTTTATAATAAATTCTGTGGACGAAAAATGTGATCTCACACTTAAAGCAATTTCACAATAGGTTTATGATAATTTTTAAATTCGTCTAGCTCAAACTAGGATACGAAATTCTTTAAAAAACCAGAATTACTTATTTAAACGCATTAAGGTAGTAGTAGCTCGAAGCCTCAAAGAAGAGAATATGTATGAAAGAAGAAGATAAAAATAAGAATTTCAAGACCTTTAAACAGAAATACCTGATAACATATTTTTCTTCGTAGATGAAGTAGGAATGAATATATCAATGAGACCAAAATATGGTTGGTCGATAAGTGGTCAAAGACCAGTTCGCTCAGCGCCAGGAATAAGATCGAGGAATTATAGCATCTTTTGCAGTATGAATAAAAGCGGTGATATCTATTACAAAATCAAAGATTTTCCGTATAATAAAAACACATTCTGGATACATTTAAATCAATTGATGAATTTTGTCAATGAAAAATCATATAATAATTGTGTTTTTGTATTGGACAATGTTCCTTTACATAAATCTAACGAAGTTAAAAAGATTTGATTACGATAAATGGGCATACTTACAAATATCTTTCGTCTTATATTCTACAGTTTAACCTAATTAAAAATTTGTATAGAAAATCGAAAAAATTTATCTGGCAAATGGAAACAAACAGATTCACTAAATTTTCATTGAGAAAAATTGTCACCGAAAAAATTTTATTCAACAAATAATATTGACGAAGTTATATCTGGAATTTCTAGATGAACATTACTGTAAAGGGAAACTAATTAAGTATGTTTTTGCCAACTGAAGTGAAAATGGTGCAAATAAAAATCAGTAAAACGCTGAAACAGATTATTTGATTTCGTTTTTAAATTGTCAAAAGAAAGACTAATCAAATTAATAAATTAAAAGTATTGCATAAAACGGAATTAGAGTTTAGATGGTTACATTATTCAATATTTCGCGTTAAATTTTAATGCAAGCCAATAATAAATTTTTAAATACCTCTTTTATTATAATGTTGATATAAAAATCTAAATGATTTATATTTAATAATCAATATTGGCCATAATTATCATATGATATGAAATTATATTAATATCATCTCCCAGCTCGCAACAACTCTACTTATTCTTTCGTTTACTTGTACATACATTTTGTTTTGCTTATTGTGAAGAATAAAAATTTAAATATATATTTTCGGTTAACAGTTTATTTATTGAATCTTTTTTCGATTAAAAGTTTTTCGGTTAAAATTACTCGTTCTAACCAAACAATATTAAAGAACTTGAATCTTTAATATCCAGAGGTGTACTGACAGGAACACAAGAAGATTGTTCCGGCTATTTTAGGAATATGTTACGTGAAATGAGAAATATAATTAATTAAAATATTTGGTGATTTTTTTTCATTTATATTTTATTTTTTATTTTAAAAATCCGAACTTGAAATGAAAACCCTGTAATGTTTTTTTTATAATTTGATATTGGATTTTGTTTACTATAGCCCCACTTGCTAGAGTAAATTCTATGTTTTTTAAAATTTTTAATGATATTTTTAGGTTAATGGGGTTGTTTATATCAGGGATTTTTTTTTGGATTATTGGAGGAATTTTTTATTTTAGAAGTCATGCGTCATAGTTATTTTTTCATTATTGCAAATTTATTAAATAAAATAAAAGTATTTAATAGAAAATCAATGAGGTATTTAATTTACATATGAAAGGATGGTTTATTAAATTAGACCCGATTTTGAAAAAAAATATAAAAACCAGAAATCTTCGGGACAGTTGTTAAATTATTAGAAGATTAAGTAGTAAAATTAATTTATTAATACACCTAAACTTTGTATGCTTATGTTGCCATCAAAATTGAAAAAAAAAATTAATTTTTTTTATCAGTTTCTATACCTCTTCTTGATCTTAAGAAATATTTTGACAAAGATCATAATCCTTCAATGGATTGTTTATGTTATGAATGATCTTCAGGATGTACAAAATTTATACTATGATTAACCGTAAGATGATTATAGTCTGGAATTTTTCTTTAGGCAGATCTATAAGATCTCCATTCATCAGTCACTATAAGGGTTCCCGGCAACATATTTTCAACTATCCCTCTTGAAATTTCTCTAGCAGAACGGCTGGTGACAGGAGTCATAAAATATTTTTTGGTTCCACCTTCAACCCCACTAACTATCCATTCTTAAGAAGTAATTCTTCACTCTGTTATATTTTCTTTTAAAAAACAGATTTTCGACCATTATAACCACTTTAAAGGAACCGTCTTCGTTATATCCGCCGAATGAATCTCCATCATCCAAAATAGCAAAGCAAATACCATCTATTATCAAAGAAGCTTATTCTCCTACATAAACAGAATAAATTTCCAAATCAAATGCAATATTTGAATATTCTTGCCCTTGCATATACTTGTAAAATATTTTTAATATTGTTTTCATCAAAAGACGTAAGTCTTCAAAGGCAGTGCCATGTCTTATCGAAGTCTCTTTTTTAAACAAATTGCACTTACAAAAATATCCATCCATATAGTCGTTATTTTTTACATAACATAATGACTCAGTTATGCAGATATTACATAATTTTCTTCTTGTCCATAATTTGAGTTCTGTTACAAAAATGTTTAGTTCTTCTTAATTTTCTGATATTCTGTTTATAATTGTTTCAGAAATAACCATTTATCTTATTGTATCATCTTCAAAAAGCGTATTTTCTTCCACTATACACGCTTTTCTTTGTCTTGCTATTTAGAAGGTTATTTTTCAAAAATCGGGTCTAATTAAAATGTACCGAAAAAATTATTTGTAATAATTTATTAACTATAAATATCACTATTAACAACATTTAAAAATGAAAAATATTAACAAAAATAATTAAGGCAATTAACTAGTTATAACCCATTTTATTTAGAGCCACCAAGAAACCTCCCACAAATTCTTCTTTTTTTGCCTAGTCCATATATACTACCAGAGGTATTCCATTAATCCCTTGCGTGTTTGTATTGCGTGGAGGTATGAGAGTCTAGATTCTATTATTCAATCCTTCTACTGTATTGGTGAAAAAGCCAGTTTCAGGATCTAAAGAATTTAGAATGATTTATCGTTTGATGGGTTAAATTTAAGTATCGGCAGGCTGGACAATATGCTTTCCATTTGTTCGTTTAAATTATAGATCCTGGTATAACTTGCCTTTCTGTAACCTATTTTAAGGTATTGGAATTTCTATTAGGCATTTCTAACAGAAACATTTTTTTAAGGAGTTCTTTCAATGCCTGCCAAATCCAAAACTGCATTCACATGGTGGTTTCTATTGTTATTTTTTTAGCCAAGTTTCTTTTCAATATTTTCCACAATTACTTGGTCACCACCAATCATGACATTTCTAAAATCAAACCGAATCTGCCAATAACTGCTTTAGATAAACAGACCAGTATGTTAACGTCTTATTTAACCATCCCATCATACCAGTAATACTTGAGATAGGTACTTGGTTTAAAAAATAATAAATTAAATCAATTATTTCGTTGACAGGTAACCTGGACTTAGAAAAGAAACAACTGTTGATAATGGACTTTCATTACTAGATTTTTTTCTATCCCCATCTGTAAGCTCTTCTTTCAATAACTATCTTTGTAGAAGACCGACATTAAGGATATTTTGATTCTCTTAAATAATAGACTGCTAAATTAAATATACAACGATAGTATCTTCAGATTCAATAATACCTCTTAAAGCTTTTGATAATTAAATTATATTCATTATTAATCACATATAAATACAATTATTTTTTAATTTTATACATGTATAAACAAGATTTTAAAAATAAATTAAAAATTATTCAAAAATAGCATACCTTGTTTTTCGGTTATAAGTTACTAAGCTACTATCTTAATAGGGTTTTTTGCAGCCCAATACTTTTAAGTTATTTTTATTAAGCTATCATTTTTTACTAAGCTACAATCTTAGTAAAAATAATGTTTTGAAAAATCCCGCCAAAAAATCGAAATCAAAATATTAAAAAGAAATTTATTATCCTTTAATTAATTATATCAGAAAATAAACGAAAGACTTTTACATTGATATTCAAGCTCAATGCTGTTAATTAGGCTCAAGAATTATAAATTCTTAAAACTGCTGATAATTTTGGTGTACATAATAGTCTCATTTAACGATGGAAGTCTCAAAAAATCTAATTGAGTCTAAGGGTAATAAAGAAGCTAAATTTGTCAATAGAATCCGCATAATTCAGTGGCCTGATTTAAAAGTAAAAGTAAAGGAATGGATTTTAACACAAAGAAAGTAAGGATTTATGGTTTCAGGAACTTCAATATTGAGAGAAGCACAAAATTAAGCCATACATTCAAAAATCAATAATTTTAAAAAATCACCATACATTTTTGCTTGATGAAGAGAAACAAGCTTGCTGTTAATGCTTTCAGCTCGGTTGGTCAGAAACTTCCTGAAGACTGGGAAGCAAAAATAAAAAATTTGTTTATTATGTGACTATACACAAAGCAAATTATCCACTTGAACATATAAGCAATATGGAGGAAGTACCAGTCACATTTGATATGCCATCGAAATTTACTGTTGATGAGAAAGGCTAATACGACTTCCGCATAATTACAACAAGTGCAAAAAAATGTCATTTTACTGTAGTTTTATGTGTATCTACTGATAGAAAAAATTCCCAGCGTATGTGAGTTTCAAACGCAAAACTTTACCGTCAGGATTGTTTCCATCAAATATCATAATATCAGCCAATGAAAAGTCTCAAATGACTTCCACTGTAACTCAATTCTGGTACGATAAAGTCTGGATGAAATGAAAACGTTCAATTTTCCATCGAAAGTCACTCTTGATGCTTGACTCTGCATTAAGGAAATTTTACGGCGTAAGTAAAAACAAAATTTGCGTCATTTGGAACTTTAATCTCAATGATTCATGGAGGACTAACAAAGAAGCTGCAAGTTTTAGATATTAGTGTCAATAAATTATTCAAGGCTTATCTTCGACGTCATTGGGAAGATTGGATGGTCAGTGGCTACAAGCAATACACTAAGTCTGGAAATTTAAAACGAGCTTCATGTGAAGAAATTTGTACATGGATATCTGAGTTATGGAAATCAGTTCCTGTTACAGCAATTATGAATGGATTTAAAAAAACAACAATTCAATCTTATGGAAACGAGGAAGAAGAAGAATTAAATGACGAAGATCAAATGATTCGAGAACAACTCATTGATATTTTCATTGATGAAGACAATTTTGCAAGTGAAGATGAAGATTATTTAAAATAAAAATTATAATTGTTATAAAATTGATAATCATATCCCATTTTTTTCTTATTTTTTTACTAAGCTTCCTTTTTTTACTAAGAACTTTTTGGCTGCAAAAATAACTTTTTATGCTACTAAGATCGTAGCCTATAACCAAAAAATAGGGTAATTATAAAAAATAAATAACAGGGATTCAAATTTAATCTTTTTGGTGGGAGGCAAAAAAAATATAAATTTAAATTTGTAAGAACCTCTGGATAGATAATTTTAAAAAAGAAATAATATAAGAATGAAATAGATATGTGAATATAATATGAGAATAAAAAAAAGATTTGTATATTTATTATGAGTTTTTAAGATCAAATAAGATTATTTTTCTAAACGGGTTTACCAGGTGAAATAACACAAGGATTGAAAAAACCAGGCTAGGTTGTTAAAATGAGAATATATATGTATATAGAATATCCGTAAATGAATGTATCCCTGTGATAAATATCCAGAGGGCTATACGACATACGACACTTTAGCCTAAATTTTATAGTAAAAAATTATTTAAATAGTTTTATTAATAATAATAATAGAAAATAGAATACATTTTATAGTAAAAAAATTATTTATTTAATTTAATTTTATTTTATTATTAATATTATTAAATAGAATAATTTTTTTATAGTAACAAATTATTTAACTAGTTTTATTAATAATAATAGAAAATATAATACATTTTATAGTAAAAAAATTATTTATTTATTTAATTTAATTTTATTATTAATATTATTATATAGAATAAATTTTATAGTAAAAAAATTATTGCTTTAATTTAATTTAATTTAATTTTATTATTAATATTATTATATAGAATAAATTTTATAGTAAAAATATTATTTATTTATTTATTTAGTTTTATTATTAATATTATTAAATAGAATAAATTTTTTATAATACAAATTTATTTAACTAGTTTTATTAATAATAATAGAAAATATAATAAATTTTATAGTAAACAAATTATTTATTTAATTTTATTTTATTATTAATATTATTATATATAATAAATTTTATAGTAAACAAATTATTTATTTAATTTAATTTAATTTAATTTTATTATTAATATTATTATATAGAATAAATTTTATAGTAAAAAAATTATTTATTTAATTTAATTTAATTTAATTTAATTTTATTTAATTTTATTATTAATATTATTATATAGAATAAATTTTATATTAAAAAAATTATTTATTTAATTTTATTATTAATATTATTAAATA
>CAKKLC010004629.1:75750-99838 GCA_918559645.1 Ceratonova shasta | reverse complement strand
TACTTTTCTTTTTCTATACTTTTCGGAAAAATTGCTGATTTTCTAGTGTTACTAATCTATTTCTTTATACTTTTCGGAAATTTTCAAAATTCTTTTTTTAGAAAAAATCCATGGTGCACAATTTCCACATAAAACTTACATTCAATGACAAACTAGAGATTATTAGATACAAAGAGTCAAATAAACCTGTCAAATACACTCGTATTGCAGAGATTTTCACAGCAAAATTAAAAAAAAAAGATATCAGACAGAACAATCAAAAACATTATCGATGAAAAAGATAATATTATAAAATTGGTCACGGAAGGATATGGTAAAAAATTCAGAAAGCCTGTCTAAAAATTCGATGTCATAGATATGAATCTTTTATTTTGGATGGAACGTTCAAGAGTTGAAAAAAATATGGTTTTTACAGATGATATAATTATAAAGAAAGCACAAAAAATAGCCGAAGAAAAAAATGTTAAGGAATTCAAATCATCTCCCGGTTGGCTGGAAAAAATCAAAAAAAGAAATAATTTATCTCTCAAAATGATTGTTCAAGAAGGAAAGCAGGTAAATGTAGATTCTGGTGAAATCGAAAATTTTCTCACTCTGGTAACGAAAAAAATTGAAGAATATGGTGAATCAGGTATCTATAATGCGGACGAAACAGGATTTTTTTACAGACAAATTCCAACAAGAACCATAGCATCTAAAATACAGAAATGAGTGAAAAATTTTAAAGACAGAGTATCTGTTCTGCTATGCTGTAATATGAATGGAACAGATAAAAAAATTCCACTTCTCATCGTACGATCAAAAAACTCAAGACCTTTTAAAAATAGTGAGGTCGGCAAATATATTGACTATAAATGGAATAAAAAGGCCTGAATGAAGTCAGCAATTTTTAATTCATACTTGCTAAAGTGGGATGATCAATTGTTAAAATTAAATAAAAATATATGTTTATTCATCGATAACTGCACAGCTCATAAAGTAACGTTGAATCTTAAAAACATTGAGATAATTTTCACAAACGTCTAACACAACCTAATTTCTACAGCCACTTGACGCGGGTATTATCAAATCTTTCAAGTCATACTTCAATAGTAATAAATTGAGTGATGTTTTTGAAGAGGTAGAGGTTTGGTAAATCTGCTGAAGTTGTGTTTTAAAGCATAAATTTGAAAGATGCTTCAGTTTATGTTAATCTCGCCTGGGATAAAAAACATCCAAAACAATCCAAAACTGCTTCAAACATTGTAAATGGGATAATAAGAATGAAAAACAATAAAAGGAGAAAAATTTTTTAGAAATTGATGAAGAAATTAAAAAATATGAGTATGAGTATAAATTTCATCTTAAAGCCGATTATCTTGTTGATTTTATTAGTTTTACAGAGATTGTGATTCAATTATGATTATGATGACGTTATTCTGGAAGATTAAACTATTAATTAATCAGAATTAGAAAGTGACGAGAATCAACCTTGTGATACTAATAGTAGTCATAAACCGAAGAAAATCTCTTTTGAAAAGGCAAAAGGTGCTATACGAATACTTTCAAGGTACTTTGACGAAGATGAAAACTTCAATATAGAAGCCAAATCAATGATTAAAAAAGTGGATTACAAGATCAAGAAAAGAGGCAAGGAAATGGAGGGGATGTTGAAGTTTTTAATAAAAAAGTAAAATTTCAAATTCTATACTTTTCGTTTCTCTCTAATTTACGGATTTTTTTACGAAATAATAGAACGAAAAGTACAGAGGTTTTACTGTATTTTTTAATTAAAATCATAAAGAACCGTTATTTAAAAAGAATTAAGAATTTTTCCATATTTTTTAAACAATATAAATTGGATATTTTATCATACTTTTCTGATTGTTGTTATCAAAATGTAAATTATTAAACAATTTTTTATCCAAAATTTTTATATAATTTGGTATAATGATTTTATATTAAAAAATATACTACTTTCTCATAACTTCATAGTATATTTTTCATTAATCTTTATGCATCACAAATACTTTTTTTAACTGAATTTAAAAATATTTTAATTGAATGTAAGACTATTACATTAAATATAATAATTTCTTATACATAATTTGAAAATAAATAAAATTTGATATTAAAATATAGAAAAATTGGAAATTGGTTTCATAAATTAATAAACTAAACCATTTTAACCAATAATTAAAAATATTAAAAAATAAAATTTTTATCCATATTCTTCAAACACTTTAATGTAAAAAAAGGTAAAAAATTACTTACTATCATTAACTATTGCTACTGAATAGTTTTAAAAATTGCTTTCGTAATCTGAATAAAATATCATCCAAATTATTTTAAAATTGAAGTTAACTTACATACCAATAAAAAAATTCAAAAATTAAGTCAAGATATAATTTAACAATCTACCCCATAAGAAACTGATTTCGTTCTCAATTTTAGATTTACTTAAGTAATAAAAATCATCATATTTTTAATAACCAAGACTTTTATCAAACAAACGTTTTTCTTAATTATTTCCCAATAAAAACTCAAGAATTCTTTTTTTAAAAGTGTAAGTTGAAAATTAGAGTGATTTTTTTATCTAAGTTATAGTTAACAAAACCAATATACTAAATGAAATAATTACGGTAATTATATCAATAACTTTTAAAGAATTGGATACAAAATTTAAATAAACAAATATATCTGTATATAACATTATTTTATGATAATATTAAATATATTTAAAAATAACCTTGGCCAGTTTATATTGTAAAATATATAAAATTAAATATTTATAGATATATTTAAATTATTTTAGGCATTTACAATAATGTTTTTCATTTCTACTTCAACCTTTAAATTTTTCGCTTAATATCCACTTAGAAAAAATTAACTGCATAATTTGAAAAAAAATAAAAACATGTATCATTTAAAAAAATTAAGGCATTTTATTGACAAATAATCTGGAATGTGCAGTACTTTATTAATAAAATAAAACATATGCATGTTTATTCATATATAGAATATGTTTATTAAAAAATACTTTAATTTTTGAAAGACTTAAAAAAATAATGGATTTGATTTGTATTTTTATGGTTAACATTTTGAATTATTAAAACTTTATAAAACTTATAAACTTTCACTTGTATTTTTAGAGAAATTTTTAAATCATATTAAAAAGAATTATTTATATTAAAATAAGTCCTGATATTGACAGTTAAAAATAAAAGAACCTATAAAAAATATACTATTTATATTCTATAATAAAATAACAAACCTACAATACATGGCAATAAACAAAAAACGTTTCTTGAAGCCTTATTTAAATATCTAAGATATTTTTAAATTTTTTATGAATAAATATTTAAAAATTAGGAAATATATACTCTTTATAAAATAAAAAAAATTCAATAATAAATCGGGTAATTAATCATACGTCTTTTGAGATTTTTATTTTATTTTCCTCTTAATATATCTATAAACATAACAAAGCACCTAACAAATAAAAAAATATTTTTCTGGTAAATAAAATTATTGATATATTGCAGAATAAAAATGATATGATATTTTTTATAAAATCACACAAGTTAATGTAACCCATTACTAAAAATTTAACATTTTTAGCCATATAAAAGGCTCAAAACAAAATATGTTTATTCAAATCATTGGATAAGTACTAAAACTTGTAATTCCACAATCTTGACCATTGATCTTTACCCTAATATATCCATTTTCTCCCCAATCTGTCCCAAAACTATAATTTTTCTGTAAGTTACTTATTTTTTAAACGATAGAATGGAATCTTACTATTTTGTGACACACCTACTAATAATAAATCATGATTTGCATTTTGAGGATTACAATCTGACTTTTCATAAATACCAGATTTATAAAATTGTAAAGGTCTGTCATTTTTATCCATTATTACAGATATTGGACCAATTGTATTTAATGCATTAATAAGTGTGTAATAATTGTTATCCAATATTTGATATCCTAATATATTAATACTTAATGATTGACGAGAACATTTATCTTTCTAATATTAGTATACTTTAAGTACTTGAATCGGTCCATTTGTTGGTTTTACAAAATTCATTCCGAAATCAGCCATATAGTAATATGCTTCTGTTGATACACCACCTCTACAATCATATCCTAATAAATTGCAATTTAAAATCTCATTTTCATCGAATATAAAACTTTTATTAAACTTGATTAAAATTTGACTTTCTACAGCTCCAATCTATAAATTTTATTATTTTACTGTTGCATAAATCCAACTTGCGTGACAAAAATATTGATTTTTTACTGGAGAAACCATACCTAATATATCCCAATCTATATCAGATCGATTCAAGTTATCAACATCAGCAATTGGTGTTCTTATGAAATTAACATAAGGATTAGTAAAATTTCCTAAAAATTCTTGAAAACTCTTAATATTATTAATATAGTACAAGATGCATAAATGGGGTTATTCCTAGCTTTATAGAATTACCTTTTCCATTATATGTATTTATATAATCTGTATTATTTTTAAAAATTTTGTATCTTTCAATATCATCAGTTTCACCAGAAATTTTCAAGTTGTTAAGGTTTTTATAGCTTACCCATGCCATTTTTGAATCACTCAATAATGAATTACAATAAATGATTGATACATTAATAAATGTAAAAATTAAAAAAATCATTTGGTTTAGACTAATAATTAGAACTTTATAACTATAGATTTGTCTAAATAATTTGCAATGTAATTAGATCCGTCCTTAAAATTATTATTGCTCAATAAACAATGACTGAGTCAGAAATATAGTTTAAAAGTTTTTTGTTTATCCTGAAATTCTACTTTTTCAATATAAATGTCGATTTATTGAAACTATTTAAATGTATAAATAAATGACAGTTTAATGAAAAATAAACTAAAAACTGTGTCAATATAAAAAAATCAAAGGACATCATAATATATTTATAGAAAATTTTAAAATATAATCACTTTTGTGTGTTTAATTTCAAAAATAGAACTTTATTTTATTTTATAAATAAAAAAAAGCATCAACAAATTAAAAAAGTTCTATTTTTGAAATTAAACACAAAAAAGTACTATTTTTGAAATTTCCATTATATTTATTTATTGACAAAATTAAGTTTTCTTAACTGAAATTATATCATTAGACAAATTTAGAAATGCAAAATATTTCGCATCCCCTATTTAATAAAACCCAGGGCTGTCCGCATTTTCCATGCTACGAGGAAAATGCGTAATTTCCAATTCAAATTTTTTTATATAAAAAATATTGAAATAAATAATTTTGATTTGGAGATGCAGGTTTAGCACTTTAAATGAAAAAATTGATAATAATATAAAAATTTTAATTAAAAAATAATATTTGATAATTTTAAAAATTGTTTTATCTAATAAAATTGAAAATTAAATTTATTTTCTTATTCCAATTTCCAATTAAATTTGAATGCAATCATTTTTAAATAATTCATTTCTTCTGTTTCAAAAATAAAATAAAATTATAATTTTATCTTCTTAACCATTAATATTTTCATATAATAAAGTAATAAAGAAATTTTCGGATATTTTTTGCTCTTTTTGGAGTTCACTAACCAAATCAAATAGTGAAGGTTGAGCAATTGAAAAGAAGTTATTGATCAGTGTGTGAAATTCTTTAAGACTATTTGTTGTTATGGTGTATCATTTAATGTTGTTGATAGCAATTCTAATATTCAATGCAACTGTTTTGCTCAGTATTTTAATATATAATTTAAACCGTTGATTAATTATATTGGGATTAGTACAATTTGAATTTCTGAAAAGGGTTTTTTAATTTTTCTGCAATACAAACAACTTTTGCAATCGGAACAAATGAAGAAGATCAAATTATTTAAATAATAAATCCAAACTCTATATTTTCTTTATAGAATTTAGTAAATCCAAGACTTTAAATTTGTCTCCATACAATTTGAACAAGATTAAAAAAGCAAAAATAAATATTGATGCTACTATAGACTTTTAAATGTAGAAAAAGAAGACTTTTCAAAATCTAAAATGAAACATTTCTAATTCAAATTAATTTCTTTATCTCCTTTAAGCCAATTTGAATTTTAATATATGAACTAATATTTTTATTTTATAATAAACAAAAACTCAGAGGTTTAAAGGTTTCTCTTATTTTTCATTGAAATTTAAAAAGCTGTATAAATTAATTTGCAACATATCGAAATGTTCCATCACACAATATAATAGAATTGTATTTAAAATTATTTAAACTATCTTCAATATTAAAAATTAAAACTCTTTCATTTTCATTGATTCCAGAATCTAACTACAAAAATAACTTTCAAATTTTTGTAAAAAATTATCTCATCTGGAATATCATAATAGTCTGTGATAGCGTACTTTTCCTTTATTCATAAATTAGTTACTTGAAAACTAGGTATTTATACTCAACCCAGAAATCAGATGGATTTGAATCATCAACATTATTTAAAACTATATTTCTAGAAGATTCCTAACAATACAAAGATATTTTGATCCTCTCGTATTAAATAAGATTTTTCATCTTTTTCATTCTAAATAGTTTATGTTCTGTAGATTTCAGACATAAATTTGCTAAATCTGTGTTAATAAAAGCATTTCAAATCTTAATGTTGCACTTCCAAGTTTTTAAATGATTTTTAATTCTACTTAAATAATAAACATAGCCATCATATACTATTTTATCGTTTCCTTTATTGCTTTTTATTAGGAATTCCAAAAAATGTATCATTTAGAGATTGATGTATTTATCACGTGGAAACTTCGGTTCTCGAAGTTTTCTTAACTAAATTAATATCATTAGAATAATAAGGAAATGAAAAATATTTCACATACCCTATATAATAAAAATCAGAGTATTTAAAAAAACTAAAAATGTTGTACATATTTCAAACAAAATATTTTTAATATTATTTCCTACAAACAGAAAAATTATTTTTTATTTGAAATGAAATTTCCCATACGTAAAAATAGTCGATATTTTAAAAATTTCTTAAGTGACAATAATTAAAGAAGTGCTAATTTTAAAATATCTGTATTAGTAATAAAAAATCTCAATTTTTAAATATTTAATTAACTTTTTAAATATGATAATTATTCGATTTAAAAAAATATATAATCCTTAAAATGCTAACAACATACGAATCATAATTACGTGAATCATTCGCAGCTAAAGAGGAAAGCATATATGAGTTTGTTCTTTCTAAAGGTATAATGAAAAATACCATGAACTGTTTATACTGTATAGGAGAAATCGCAAAAATCAAAAAGGCAAATACCAATACGGGAAAGTTTTCAAGTCTAATAATAGAGGCTGCAACAAATATAAAACAACGCGTAGCATTCGCAGTGAGTCATTTTTCAATGGGTTTAAATTTAGTCTCAAAAATCATCTAGAAATAATATTTAGATTTAGTCAAGTACAACAAATTGCTGACTTGTTATTTGACCTGTCAATTAACAGAAAGACAGCAATGAGTTTTTATAAAAAAATCATAACTTGTTGCAGAAATATTTTTGATGAGAACCCGATAAGACTAGGAGAAGATGGTATTTTTGTGCAAATTTATGAAATTATTTTATGCCGTAAACCGATGTATCACCGAGGAAGAGGTCCTGAACAACCCGTCTAGGTATTTGGTCTTACAGATATTAGCTTCCGTACTGCTAAAAGATTCATGCGTGTTTTAACTAATTGGTAGCAGGAAAATCTGCTTCCAATAATCCATATTGACGAGTAGCAGGCATATTAAAACATTCAACAAAGAATTCATTTCACCCATTCCACTGTTAATCATACTGTTACATTTGTAAACAGGTAAGAGAACGTTTATACACAGTATATTAAATCCTACTGAGCAAAGCAGAAATTAAGAATCAAGAGCATGAAAAGTGTGAGAAGATTGGATTTAGAATCCTATCTTTTGGGATAGTTCTGGAGAGATAATGTAGACGGAGATTTTTTTGAAAAGACAACATTTAATTAAAAATTATAGCTAAAAATATTTGATATAACAGTTTATTTTTTATATTCTTTTTATAGCGTATGGGAATAACAAAATTATACTATATGAGTGTCGTACTGTTCGAAGGCAATTTTTACACGTAATTCCTTTTTTTCAATATAAAAATATATTAGTTTTTAAGCTCATATATAGTTCTTGATAAAGTTTATTCTTGAAATTTTAGATTTGACTAAATGAAAAAAAAATGATATATTTTTATATACTAGAAAATATATAAATTTTATTTATTAAAAACATTAAATATATATTTATATTATTTTACTATATTTTGTAAAAAATTATCTTCAAAAGATTGTTTTCAACAATAAGATTTACTAGTTGTATTTTTGCTGCTGGGAAAAAAAGTGCCCCAAATGTAACCTTTAAAAAAATGATTGAAGTTTAAAAATAATAGAATATAAATAAATTTAGATTTTAAACAACAATATTTAGTATTCACCATTTAATTAAGTTTTAAATATCATCATATAAATTAGCTTTGTTGTTTCATCGTCGAACGAATTCTGTCATAAAAGTTGCCCTTTTGCTAGTAATTACACCAATTTCTTCTATATTGTTCTCTTCATTACGTTGTATACCAATTACACGTGCTAGGTATGACCCCCTGGCACCATTGATAAAATTGTATTTAAGACATACATCTCATGAAACATTCTGACTTCAGTCAATTGCAAGCATGGTCTATGTTTTTGGTATGGACAGTGGTGGCAGTAATTACTCTGCATAATATTATTGACAGAGTTATCACAGACCTTTTATCAATTATTAACTCTGGATCTATTCTGGTTATATGCTGGCTACACTTGACAATTACAAGCACATCACTTCTATTTTCTGAGGTCGACCACGATGATTTTTGAATTTGTAATTCATCATTGTTTTATCCAATTGAACAATATTATCTGGCCCGTGAATATTTCTTCCGATGTCAGTTTCATGGCGCATCAACGAGACTAATTTATTCATAATCTTGAAAAATTTAAGGGTGGTTATTTACACCTTAATTTGAATAGAATGCTAAGGTTTGATCTAAAGCCAGCAAAGCAGCACATTAAGAATTCTAGTCATATCCTTACTGAGTGTCTCGAAAAAGTAACCATCGCGTATTGACCTATGCTTTTTATAATCAGTTCATTGTGTGTTCATACATCGCCAAAAAAAATTATAATAATAGTTGCAAATTCTTAATGAGTCGTTGAACTATTCTACCAAACTAACATAACTGACTCTTAAAATAAGTTTCTTTTGAAAAAGCTAGTTATTAATCTAAGCATCCGTACATCTAATAAAGAACTCTTCGATAGCTTTGTTATTTATATTTAGTGGTTGAATAAAATTCAAGAATTTATTTATTTTCTTATATATTTTTTATTATTATTTTTAGCTTTTGCATTAAAAGCTCTGAAAAACGACATTGTTTTATATCTTTTACAGGTCCGTATTTTTTATATTTTAAAGAATGAATTCTTAATTTTATTAAACTTTTATGTATTTAATGTAAAATAAAATTGAATAATTTATTTTGTTTATAGAAGCTAAAATACATTTAATAAAGTAATACATTTATTTAGCTGTTATTTTATCATCTCAATACATATCATAATATTTTATTATTTATTTGAATCCTTTGTATTTCTTCCTGGAAATAAAATTTTTTAATATATTTCATAAATAAATTTATATTTTAAACTTTGAAAAATTACATTTATAATGTATCAAATTTTGTAATTAATGGTTTTTATTCTTCTATTAGGATTTAATACAAAAGAAGAGTTATAATGAAAATATATTTTTTCATATAATCCTAATAATAACGAAGAATTTTAATGACTTTTCAATTGATTTATTTTCTTAAACTTTCTGTTTACCGATTTTATATACTTATTTTAAAAGTTGGCACTACAAATATTTACTATTTTAATATTTTTAAAATAATAAAATCGAAGAATTAATTATGGTTCTTATATATTATACAAAACCGTTAAAACTCGTCTCAGTAAAACAACAAAAAATATGTATGATATATAAATCAACAAAGAAGAATTACAACGATACAATTAGATCACAAAAAGAGAAAATATCTTCCAGGATGTGGTCATCAAAGTCATTGTCTTAAAGCTGTATATGCCACATGAATTCCTCCATATAGGACTCAAGAAACTCTCGCTACCTGCTACTCTGTCTGTTTTTCCCCATTCAAACCTCCTCCACATGCCATCAGTCTATTGGCTTTAGGCTCTTATTTCCCTTGTTCTACTAAGTTATATCGATTAATATTTCCTTGATGTGTGAACCCTTGATCCTGTAGACCAATGGTCTCAAACATGCGGCCCACAACGTATAACTTTGCGGCCCACAAGATATTTTAGTACAAAAATATAAATAAATATTTTTCTAATAATCTTTTTTTATAACTGTTACGTTTAGTAGTATCGTGCTTTTAACAAGAATTAAGAAAAATGGCCAAATTAATGTATCTAAGAGGGAAAAAAATTCAAAAGACGTCTTTGAAACAAGAAAACTTATATCTATGGAAACCGTTATTATAATTTTTGTGTCGTAATTGAAAAAAATAAAAACCGTAAAAGTTTTTTTAAAAACAAAACATAACTTCGTCTCCGATGAAATAAAAAAAGTACGTTTATTGCATTATAATTATCGGTAATATATTATGAGATAGGTATTTGTCTTTTTTCTAGCGTGTGATTTTATTTAGAACACCATTTTTTTAATAAATATATTTACTGATTCCTATTACAATTTATGCATGCTAACTAACTATGTAAAAATATTTATTTTTATAAAAATTTTGTTACTATATAAAAAACATTTTAAAAAAAAATTGAACCCTTTATATTCAATGTCTCTATCGGCACCAAAAGGCAGTAAAAATCTACAAAAAATTGCTCAAAAACATCCAAATTTTCAAGAAAAGTGGAAATTGGAGTATTTTTGCATCGAAACAAACGATAAAATTATTTGTCTGATATGCAATAGTGCGATTGGTGTGCCCAAAATATATAATATTAAACGTCATTAAGAACAACATAAATCAAAATATGATAATTACGAAGGATTAATGAGGCAAGAAAAGTTGAAAGAGTTGAAGTTGATCTTAAAAAAACAACAGTTAATGTGATTAAAGTTATGGACGAAGGTGAAGTGGCGGTCCACGCAAGCTACGTACTATCGGACTTGATAACCAAACACTCAAAACCTTTAATTGAAAGATCTTTTATTAAAGCGTGCTTTATCAAAGCCGCAGAAATTGTTTGTCCTGAAAGTGTAAAGGCATTCAAAGCAATTTTTCTGTCCCGAAATACCGTCGTGTAGAGAGTTGCTGATATGGCCGTGAATTTAAGTGATCAGGTCAAAGATAAATTAATATGTTTTGAAGCTTTTTCTATTGCTTGTGACGAAAGTACGGATATTTGGGGTGTTGCGCAGTTAGTAGTTTTTTCCCGGGAATATGATACAGACTTAAATATTTATGAAGAATTATTGGAACTAGTACCAATGCATGGGATTACAACATGTAAATAATTATTCAAATGCGTATATGAAATTCTGGTTAAATACAATTTACCAGCGTCTAAATTGATTTCTGTAGCAACAGATGGAACTACTTCCATGACCGGAAAAAGCAACGGATTAGTAGCATTGCTGCAAAAAAAGCTACGCAAAATTAATAATGATTTAAAGATTCATCATACCCACTGTATTCTTAACCAAAAAGTATTGTGTACCAAGGTAGTAAAAATGGAAAATGTGTTGGATCCCATAAAAAAAATCATCAATTTCACAAAATCTCAGGGTTTAAATCAACGACAGTTCGCTAGGGTTTTGACTGAATTAGAAAGCGAATATTCTGGATTATAGTACTATACTGAAGTACGTTGGTTATCATGCTCAAAGATTCTCAAACAATTTTGGGATTTAAAAGAAGAAATATGTCATTTTTTACACTCAAGAATCAAAACATCTCATTACTTTCTAATACATTTTGGTAGCAAGATTTATCTTTTACGTTCGACATCACGAAACACTTATCTGATTTAAATTTGAAACTACAAGAGAGAGTCAGATCATTACCGACATGTGTGACCAAGTTAATACATTCAAATGTAAGCTAGTTATTTGAAAAAATCAGTTAAAAAATGGAAATATAATGCATTTTTCGACATGCGAAACGTATAAATCCAATTAAGGTGAAACTTTATTGTATGAAAAATACGCAGTAAAAATTTTAAGTTTAAGAAATAAATTTGAAACGAGATTTGCAGATTTCAAATCGTTATAAGAAAATTTTTATCTTTTTTTATTAATTTTCTCAGTAAAAATTAAATCTGTTAACAGCGATATGCAAATGAAAATTATCGATATCCAGTGTGATTCTAATTTGAAGTTAAAATTCTCTGAATTCGGAGTGGCTAAATTTTACAAATATTTACCTGCCAGATTTGAGAACACTCGCAAATTCTCATATGAAATAATTTCCATGTTTGGAAGTACGAATAGGTGCAAGCAGTTATTTTTCCTTATGAAAGGGAATAGGTCTCCAACCAGATCAAGAATTATTGACTGTCATCTAGGGGTATTTTTAAAATTAATCACTGCAAACAAGATTTCACCCGAATTTGGAAAGATGGTTAAAGAGAAAAGGTGCCAAAAATCTAGAAAAAAATAAAATCTCTTCCTTTTTTATACTTTTCAAAATAAAATTAGGTTATCTACTCATTAAAGTCTTTTTTTTTTGTAGCCCACATAAAACTTAATATTAATTATTTGGTCCGTGTTGAGATTTGAGTTTGACATGCTTGCTGTAGACCATTATAAAAACGCCATTGCTAAGTAATGATGATCGAATCTGAAGTAACGTAATTAGAAATGTTTATCTATATAGTGGTAGCACTTTGGCCTGACATACGCAAAGGAAAGAGCAGTGCATGTTACTTATTACGTATTTAAAAAAAAAGGTAAAAAAAAAGGAAAAAAAATCATTTTATTGATATGCCTAGTAACAGGTTAAACTACTATTACTTTTGGTTTTTTAATCATAGTAAAACTAAATCAAATATTCAGAATACTGTGTTTGAGATAATCAACTGCTTTCCAGTAATAATCTCTTTAAGTATCCCACAGGTCTTCAATTAATTGAGTATGAATACTAGAATCTTCTTTATCGATACAATTAAGAGAATGATTAACACTGCGGTGTTCGAAATCTGAATTTTCTCTAAACGCCAAAGATAAGCTTTCCATATATCTGTGATTATGTATTAACCCGTAAGCATATAATCGTGTAAAATGGATCTCATAGTTTCTGCATTCCTATTTACTAATGGAACAACAACCGCTTTATTTGAGCCTCCTTCTATTCCCATGACCTTAAATTGTCAGTTAGTTAAGCGACCAAGGTTATATTTGCATTTACAAAAAAGACTTTCATCCATTTCTACACTTTTACTTGAGCCATCAGAATTGATCCCGAATATTTGTTTGCTTGTTGTTATTATGTAATTGCAGATGACTTCTCTAACAAGCTCAAATTAATATCACATTGTGTTTCTGTCGCCTCAAGTTCCTGAGCTTTATCTTAATTAGAAGACTTTTTGATGTATTTATAAATTAAAATGAAATAGTCTTCATTGAAAAATTCGTACCTTCAAAAAAGCTATTTTTTCTAACGCTACACGATAGCCTAAAATAAATTTTACACATCCATTAAAAACCGTCCTATGCCGATTTTTGTTTTGTACAGGTTATTGGGGTATCTGTACCCTTTTAACATAACATGGTATTTACAATGATACCGTAACGAGTCAAGAATATATTAGAGTCAAATGGAATCTACATATATTTAGAAATAAATGCTTATATTATGGTTAAGCTCATCAATTCTCTATCTGTGTGTATTAATACTCGACTTACAATTTCTTTAACAGATTTTTCTGATATCTAAGGTGAATATATAAAAATTTTTAAAAACGTCGAATAACCAGCATGCACTGTAATTCCTGTTTTGATTCGCGGAAATTCTACTAAGCATCCACTATTGCCGGACTAACACGATAGGCATAATTTTTGCGTTTGGTAAACAAGCTTAAGTCAACCTTCACTATGAGTTCTTCGCCTCCAATCATATTCTATTCATCTTGTAGTTGCCAGAAGAAGACTTCCAGAAGGAGCTCATTGTAAGAGATAGTGGTATGAATTATCATATCCAGTTGCTTCAAACAGAACTTTACAGAGAACCATTCTTTAGCCTAGGTGTAGATTTACCATATTATTGTCTCAAATGACCAACATAGTACTTGGAACCAGTTAATGACTCGCATTTGCACTTTTTTGTCGGCATTTCGGTTTCTTTCAACCACAATAGATACTTCTACTAATTTATAGCTTATTCATGGTTGTTAGGCACAGTCAATCTCTTTGAAGAAGTATACGCTCCTAAAGAAACTCGATGTTTTTCTTCTAGTTTAAGGGCAATTAATGATATTTCTGAGTCGTTGGGTTTTAAGAAACAATAAAGAAATAAAAAAGAAACGATATATGTCGAAAAAATACATTTATAATAATGATCCCTGATAATGTATAAGAACCATTATGGTTCTTATTAGAGGTTTTAAATCTTCCCAATAATTATTTTATTTTTTATAAATTATATATTACAAATAGCAAATTCAAATAATTATTTCCTTTCATACCAAAGTATTTAAGAATAAATCAAAAACAACTATCTTTCCTTAATTTAGGTAATATTTACATTTTTTTAATAATTCTTCATTAAAATTTCTAATCAAATTGTCAATAAATCTAAATAATATAGAATATAAAAAATAATGTAATGTACAAGGAATTTAATTTGTTAAGATGCAATATATTTTAAAAAATTTGAATATAAAATCAGGATAAGTATGCTAATTTGTAGTTTTATTAACATTTTCGAAATATATATGAAGTTTAAGTTGATAAAAGTCTCAAGATATCTAATTTTATGATAGCAGATAATGACTTAAGAGATAAAAAACTTAGAATTTGCAAGAAATTTTAGAATTTATATATATAACAAAATTAACAAGCAAAATATATTGTTAAATGCATAGTCAGAACTTCTTTGTAAACTAAATTATATTATGAAGATACAGCTAAATTTTTTATTATGTAATACTGATTACTTTTTGAACATTTCAAGATAGTTATAATCAGAAATCTTGTAGATATAATATATTTTTTTTAATTCCAAACTTTTAATAATACGAAAATTTGATCAATTATTTAATGCAAAATAAAATATTGTTAACCATAGCTCCATTTATTTTGTCTTTAATCTTGATTATCAGGTTTCATTCATTTGCTAATAATTGGTTAAAGAAGTACTCTTGTTTCCCATTTCATATAATTATAAGTTAGTGAGCTTTTTAAAATTATACTATCGATATTTTTTATAAATTTTTACATTATTATCAGATAATTTTAAACAAGGTATTTAGATAACTTAATAAATAAAAATAAAGATAGTATTTAGATCATTTTTATAAAATATAGATGAAAATGAGATTTAATTTATTTAAGACAAGTGGTAAAATTAATTACAAGCTAAATATAATCTGAACAATTTTTTTAACTTATTATTGTATTGAATCATAAATAAATTGTGGTTCAAGTTAAAAATTTTTCTCATGAGGAAATTAGTCACTTGTGTAATTAAAAAAAATAAACCCTTCGAAAAATACCAACTGAATATGAGAACTTTTTGCAAACCTTGCTACCATCTGACAACAGCCCTATAAGGGATTTCTTTATTCAAATGAGGCTTTTTAAAAACCCTCGAAGTTATTTGCTTTTTTCTTCTGTAATAGAATTATATGCTTGCAATAAAATACAAGACAGAAAAGTGTTTAAATGTAAAAATAAGAGCTGTCAAAAATATAAAAAAAACATTAGCATACGTTCTGAAAGTGTTTTTTACAATTCTAATTTATCATTCAAAAACCTGCTTGAATTAATTTACAGGTTTTCGTAGGGAGGAGCAAATTTATAAAGCTAGAAAAGAATTGAGTCTGTAAAAAACACTTGTATAAAATTTTAGTCGTCATTAAGAATGTTTTGTCAAAAATATTTTATTCAAACCCTAATAAACGTTGGCAGTGACGGTGTAAAGATCAAATTGGTAAAAGTTTATTTTGTCATTCGCCCAAAAACTATAGAGGGAGAGCATCGGATATCGAGGTATGGCTATTCGGGTTTAGGCACACAAGTTTTACTCCAGCAAATGGTTAAATTACTGTTGTCCCAAATCGTTCAGCTGCAACACTCATGTCAATCAGCAGACAGATTTGTTTGTCTGGGAGTTTAATTCAAAGTAATGAATGGTCTGACTACAATAATATATCAAGGGATCTAAATTACATTAATTTGACAGTTAATTACTCGTTCCACTTTGTTCATCCTATAACCACAATATATACCAAATATTTCTAGTCGGATTGGGCCAATTAAAAACAAAGAAGTAAAGAAATAAAAAGGATTTGTTAGTCTTATATTTGGAAGTGTATGCATAGAGATAATTTATGTGGGAATCAAATTGGAAAAACAATTGAGCTTATAAGAAACCACTTTGACATTAACACAACGTAAAAAATTCAGCATTTTAATAATATTTTGTATCCATTTTTTTATTAAATATTTATTATAGCTCCTAGGGCCAAATTCTCATGTTTTGTAATTCTTGGAAAAATTCTTTACTTAAACCCAAATTGTTATCCGTGTACCTTCAGTTGATCATTTTTTTTCGTATTTTTTGACGATCAACATTATAATGCATGAATTAATAGAAATCAATTCATAAAACTAAAAGATTCTGTAACATACTGAGTATTTTAAAAATATCTTTTTTAGCTTTAAATTATAAACTATTAAATTAACTTTATACAATTGGAAGCATCCTCAACTAAACTAATAGATTTAATATCTAATGCTAAATAAGTATCACTTCTGACTAATCTAAATTTAGTATGTATAAATCCTATTTAAGAGAAAATAATTTTAACTATACATCTTACAATATATTATATTTTAACAATTTACGCTTATTAGATTTTGTAAAGAAATATATTTTCTTTCTCAAAATTAATTTTAATACAAATAAAAAAAGTTTTGTAATATAATGAACCTTATTTTGATCTTCCTGGTATAATAAACAAATTTATATATGGTCTGTAGCAACAACTATCAGGTTTTCTATTAATTTTAGTTTGCTTATTTATAAAAATTACCAGGAATTGGCAAAAAAACTTATATTTTTCTTCTACGAAACTTTGAGTTGGGCTAAATTGATAGATTAAGATCATTTTGTATGTTAAATTGAAGTTTTGTAATTTTTTGTACATTATTTTTGCAAAAGTTCAATTTATAAATTTAAATATACCTATACTACCAATTTTTCAAACTCAATAATTTTCCAAGTAAAAAAATTTAATTTTAAGATATAGATTTTAAATATATGTATGCAATTCATATTAATTTTTTGGAATGAATGACTTGTTAATAAATAAAAAATTCACATGATTTAAAACTAAATATTTATACAAGTAGTTTAGAACGAACATTTATTTTAGTAATGAGAAGCCTATACAAATTAATAAACATTTTTGAGTTTTAATAAAATTAAAAATTTATTTTGTCCAAGTTTATTATTTATTAAGCATCAATAGTAACTTCATTTTAATATAATTTAGTCTTATACACCGTTAATAGGATTCCATTAGATTTAAGACATTCTTTTAACATACACTACTCTCTTAAAAGCAATTATTCATGATTATTTTTTTATAACATAAATATAATCATTTGTTGTGTATAAGTTATCTGATTATATTTTTATATAATTTTGGCAGTATCTTAAAGTATCTTGTTATTTCCTTCTTTTTACTTTTTATATGCATGTATACTGACAAGATAATTAAAACATAAATTATTATACATTTATTAATAAAATACAAATATTCATTATTTTTTGAAATAAAATAGTATTTTTCAATAAAAAATTAAATTTTACACTTTTTTTACAATTCCGTCTTACATATTTATATACAAAATATTTTTATATTTTTTAGTGATATTTTAATCATAAAAGAATATATCATTATAATGAACCAAAGTAAATGAGTAAAAAGAATAATAATTAGTTGAAAAATTAATTATTTTATTTTCTAATCATTGTTTATAATGATAATTGTTTAAACATGGTAATCAAAATAAAAATAACTTATGTGGCTTAGTAGATAACACTATAAATGATTTTATAGTGAGAAATTTTGAAAATAAAGTTAGATTCTCAAACAATATTTTTTTTAAAAAAGAATTAATAGAATAAGAAAATAAACTTTAAAATTACTTTTTTATTCAGATGAACTTATTTCCTGGATTTTAAACCTCATTTTGGAAATCTTCTATAAATATTATTATCTTTTTATGGATATTAATTATTCCTATGGAATTCAAATTTATTTAATTTATCTGATTCTAAACTTAAAATTTAAATAAATGTAAAGATATTATCTGATTAGCATCAATGCTAAATCAGATAAAAAACATTATATTTACCTGTTAATCCTAATTTACCTATTATGTTTTATTTATAAACAGTTTTAGATAGTTTATCTTATGACCATTCAGTATTTTCAAAGTCTATAGCAAAAGTAAAATTATTTTAATACTAAAATTGACTTTTCCATCATAACATGGGCTTCTAGGGTGCTAAGATCATTTAAATATTTGTATTTCATTAAGAAAATTCCATAAAACGGCTATTTTATTGTTTAAAAACTTTTTTTAAAATCGGAATCGAATTTCTATGTTGAAAATCAGTTTTAAAACATATTTTTAAGGTGATTATAAATGTTTTTTTATATGGATTAAGATTTTCATACAAATTTTGTATTACATACGAAAACATTTAATAAATATTGTGATATATCATTTTAATTTGCAAATTTAGTCATAAATTTGTAGGCTGACCAATTGCTCTGAATTATCATAGACATTCCTGGATTCGCAAATTTGTCTTGGAATCCGCGTTCGGCTACAATATGTTCCTGTCAAGAAAATTTTTCGTTTTTAAGCTATGCATATATTCGTAACGGAAAAATTTGAAAAATCATTTGCAGCTAGGTCATTTTTACATCAAAATATTCCTAAAAATTAGCTTAAAATCCAAATCTATTCTTAGAAAACACACAAAGCCATTTGTTTTAGTTATAAAATACATTTTAGTATGAATTTAATAATTTTTTGATTTAAAGTATAAAATTAGTCCAATTAGTATAAAAATGTCATCAGTAAGAAAACGTCGAAAACCCTTATGAAATGATAAATAATCTAGCAACTTTAGATTCATACATAAAGTTCAGCATGATGAATTACAGAGGCTTTTTACAATCTGTTTAAGTCAATTTCTTATCGTCCATGGTGGTCGTTGAGATATTCTGGATCACATCAAGTCAGATCGTCATACATCAGGTGTAAAAGCTGGATCATCCAGCAAGAAAGTCCAAGATTATGTTTATAAATTGACAGCAACGAATGAAGAGCAGAAGGTAGCTGGAAAAGAAGCAGTTTTTCCATTTCATTATGCAAAACACAATTATTCATTTCGTTCAAATGACTGTACTGCAAGACTTATCAGAGGACTCTCTATGATCCTAAGTTTTTACTCGGAAAGACAAAAACTGCAAAATCGATCTCAAAAGTATTGGCTACATTCATTGACAAACCAATCCAAGAAGCATTAAGCAAGGCAACTTTTGTTTCTCTTATTACCGACAACTCAAACAATCGAAACATATAATAGCTGGCGATTGTTTAGGATATTTTGATGCAGATAAAGATGTTGTCAACAAGAAATTGGCTAATGTATCGATTCTTAATGAGCAGTAAGAGACAATCTAGAAAGAAATTGTGAAAGTTATAGGAAAGGAAATTTTGTAAGATAAATTGTTACATACGCTGCTGATAACATGAATCTAAACTTTGAAGGCGTTGAGAGGAATAGAGCAATTAATGTTTTTAGAAAACTTCAAAGATAATTTAACAAAATAATAACTGACAACAGATGTATGGCACAAATAGCGCATAATGCTTCTGGAGGGTGATGTCAAATTCTTGAGGTAAACATTGAAGCCATAGCTGTAAAAATTTATAAACATTTACGTAATTTTACTGTGTGTACTGAATAATTTAAGAACTTATGCCAAGACATTGATCAAGTATTCATGTCAACAAAGAATAACTCTGGTACTAGATTCTTCACTCTTGAGCCTGCAGTCAAAAAAATTATCGAATTGTTTAAGAATTTAAAACAATAATTTTTAGGCTTAGAAAAATGTGCTTAATTCATTCGTTTTTTCTTCAACAATGCTCAAGAAAAGTTTTAGTTCTCTTAATTTTCAAACAGCTTAAGGACATTAATGACTCTATCAAGCTTATTGAAGCATCATCAACTACTTTATAAGCTTTCAATGAGCTTGTAACATTGAAATTTAAGCCTATCAATCGTATGAATTCTACTTTTTACACCAACTTGTGCGAAATCTGAGTATGAAGAGTTTGACAAACGAACGCAAGAAAACAGCAAGGACAAAGTCAGAGATTTTTATTCGACAACAATTCAAGATGTTGATTAATGTGAAAAATCAGTTGATGCATCTGAAGTATTTTCATGTATTATTTTTTAAAAGTATCCAGCTTGGAATGATGTCGAAAAATCTTTTAAACATACTAAAGACAAATATGGAAAGGAGATTCAGTTCAAGATTTGCCGATAATTATTGTTTGATAAAGTTCAATTGATGAAAAGCTTGGTCGAATGCAATTTGAACGTCTGATCTACCATCAAGCTTGGTTTCAATGAAGTATGGTATAAAATCTTCACGTATTTTGACAAACTGTTACTTAACTCGTCAATTTAAAAAGGCTTGTAGAGTTTGCGTTTTCTTTAGCAAGTACTTCAACAGAAGTTGAGCGACTTTTTTCGTTAGCAAACAAATATAAAGCGATCAGAAAAGCAGATTGGAAATAGCAACTATCGATTCCTTACATACTTATTATCCAATCCAATGCTGATTTTAATTGCAGTCGATTCTACGACATGATTGAAAAGGATACAGTATTTCTTTAATAATGTGCACCTAGGTGGAAAATATGAATATAAAAATTTGTAAGGTTGAAATATCAATAATAAAGGTGTAATTTTGACATTTTTTCTCTATTTTACTGACAATTTCAACTATGTCCCGGTCTTCAACAAAAATTTCTGACTAACCTATAAATGTGAATATCATTTAAAATTTGCATGTAATAATTATATAATTTACTGTTAGAATAGTTTTTAAAAACAAATTTTACAATTTTTAAAGACTATGAATATTGTCAACTTTTTTTTTAAATCCAATACAAAAATTTGTTAAAATATGATATGATCTTGCATGTACTTCATTAATCATTCTTATATTTTTAGAATTCATTATTACAACGTAAATAGATCATCATACTGTTAAGTGTAAATATACTTTCTATAAGCAAAACTAATTTATTTTCTTTTTTTAAAAATTCGTTTTTTTTATTATCATCATTGAAATAAAATAATTTTTGAAATCTCATGTAATCAAAAGGTTATTATATTCATTTCTTATTGATATTTTAATTCTTAATTCCATTATTTTCTATGTTAAATTGTTATTAATTTTTTAAATGGATTCTTAAGGATTCGTAAATATGTTCACAATTTATTATAACATAAGTAGAAATTATTTATTTCATATTTTTGGAAAATTTTATTATAATTTAAAACTTTACGGTTAAAATTAAAATTTACTATTAAAATCCCTAAAATCATAAATACTTTTCATGATATTTTTAATTCTCAATATGGATGATTTTTAGCCTAAATAAAATAGAAACTTTTAGCATACAGTAATAAAATCCGTTAAAAGACATTTTATTTATTTAATCTAGTTCAAATATGTATAATTTATTCAACTTATTTATATATTTGATACATCATCAATGACTTTCTAAAATAATTTCCTATACCTCACTTATTATAAGTTTATTGAACAAAACACTATAATAAATTATTTCAAATCATAAAATACATTTAATTTTAATCGTTGACAAAATAGTTCAAATTTTAAACAAATATATACATAAAAATTGATAAAAAAAACAAATTTAATTTGATATTTTATCTATGAAAAAAATGTGATTTTGAAATCAATGGAAGGTCTTCTTGAATAAAGATTATAAAAATAATGTTTATTTTTTATAATTTCATTGACTTAGCTTGTAATATTATTTATATTAATTAAAATTAAATTATTTGAAGTAATAAATACCTTAAATAATCTTTATCTTACTTAGCTATATAAATATCCTTCTTTTAGCCAAAATAAATGTGTTAAATGTACTTAAATAAAATGATATGATAAATTCTTTATTATCAAAGAAATCCATTTTGAATTACATAATGTATTAATACCGCATTTATAACAAAGATAGTGTAAACCCAATAATAAAAAATGAGTTTATGACAGATTAAGTAAGTAACTTGTAAATTGATGAATAAATACAACCCTGTTTTTTTCTTAGGAAAGTCTAAAATAATATTCGTGGACTTATACTTTTAAACCTACAACGTTACAACTTAATGTGAAATCGCAAACCTTTTATCCAAAATATATAATTATAAAGTAAGAAGAGAGATAAAAATGGTACTTTTTTATGAGTCTAAATATATACAACATAAAAATTCTACTTAATTATAAATATTTAAAACAAGCATAAAGAAAAATTTTAAATGACTTCATAATAATGAGATAGTCAATAATTTTAAGATCATGTTGTTATGATTTAATCTGTAAATTTATAAATAAAAAATAAAAATCTTGTATAAATTAAATTATGTGATATTTTATTAGGGAAACCAAAAAGTTGCAAAAATTTACAACGATATTCCTACTTAAAAATATAAAATACTTTTTAAATTAAACCATATTTTTTTTAATTTTTATCATCAAAATTTTTCGACTTACACGCTTTATCTTCTCTGAACTCTTCTTTAGAGCTAAAATAGCAAATAAAATACTTTACTATGTAATCTTTTGTAAAATTTTGATCATATGCTAATAATTTCTTTAACATTGAAAAGCTTCTTTCACACATATTGAAGTTAGTGGACAGTTTTGCAATTTTATATACATTCCAGAAGATATCGTTTGATCTTCCATTAATACAATTTTTTTTAAATGTCCATTCTAGAGTCTTTGATTAATATATAATATTATATTTGCAGGATCTGAATAGATATATAAATTAAAAACAGCGTCATATGCACTTTTGATATTAAAATCATTATTTGTCAAGATTATTCAATAATGCGTTAATACTTTCGTAAAACATTTTAAGTTCCACAAGATCCGATATTAGTAATGGATTATTTACTGCCTCCTTAATCTTTTACAACAATTCATAGATAAACACAAAAGTTTATTATTTTTTAATATTCGGGAAGAATTCAGCATAATAAAGAGCTGCCTTCATCCAATTAGACCATCCAGCAACAAAAATATTGGAAGGGGGCCTTAATGTGGAAAAATAATTTTTAATGACTTCTGTTTTTTATGGTAAAGATTCCGACGCAGGCAATCAAACAATCCACCACTCAAACGAATTCTTTATCTTTAATGAACAGTTGTTCAAAAGATACGCTATACATTTAATATAGATGATTTGAGGATATAATGCTTCTAGATCAGAGGTGTCCAAACTACGGCCCGGCAGGGACTTTAAAAAAGTTGCTTAAACATAAACGTAGCATGCCGCGTCGGTATTTATCTCGCTCTATAAGGATGCATTCGGTAAGAATAACCACGGTAGTACGCTCGAAAATGTACAGTTTAGCTTCGGATTTTTTCGGCAGTCGGTATAGTGAGTAAGGCGCTCAACTAAATAAAAGATTTTGCACTTTGACTTTGCA
>CAKKLC010004629.1:60794-74378 GCA_918559645.1 Ceratonova shasta | reverse complement strand
GCGGGAGCAAAAATACCAATTTTTCTGCACTGTATTATCCACCAACAAGCCCTATGTGTAAAACATGTCGATATGAGCTGCGTTTCAAAACCAGTTGTTTCTGTCGTAAACTTTATCCGATCACGTACACTAAATCATCACCAATTTCGATCTTTCCTCGAAGAAATTGACTCTGAATCTGTCGACTTGTCATATTATACAGCAGTTTGATGGCTTAGCTGCAGCAAAGTACTACTGCAGTTCTTCAAGCTTAGAGAGAAATTGAAATTTTTCTTGCGGAAAAGAATAATCCGGAGCCGCTTTTATCAGATGCAGAATGGATTTGGAAATTAGCAATTTTCGTAGATATAGTAACACACGTAAATAACTTGAATTTAACGCTGCAAGTAAAAAACAACTTTATTTGTGATTTATTTGAGCAAATCAAAGCATTCAGATTCAAGCTTATATTGCTCGAAAATAACATTAATAATCGTAATTTTTCACATTTTACGTGTTGTGAAAAATTTAGTACGAAAACTGACGCAACTTTTCGAACCTTTTTTGCAGTAAAAGTAATCGCAGATTTAAAACATCAATTTCAAACCCGTTTTTCTGATCTTGACATAAACTTAAGGGAAATTAGTCTCTTTCAAAATCCATATGAATGCAACGTTAATGATGTTTCAAGCCAGTTTCAAATTAAAATAATTGATTTTTAAGCTAGCGATCAAATCAAGAGCAAATATAAGGAAGGAAATCTGATCGAGTTTTACAATTTTTTGGACGCAAAAGAGTTTCCTAATTTAAAGCAATTGGCTAGTAAATATATTTCTTTTTATGGCACTACATACGTGTCCGAACAAACATTTTCTAGGATGAAATATCTCAAATCCAAGTATAGGACAAATTTATCGGATGAACATTTGCAATCATTGCTAATTATGGCATTTCAGATCTAAATCCGAACTTTGAATTAACTCTCCGGAAAAATCCCAGTTCCACCGTTCCCATTAAAGGTTACCTAAATTTTTTTTATTGTATATTAGTTAAACGTTTATATATCATTTTTGAAGCCGTAATTTACTATAAAAAAATTAAAGCTACCTTTCTTAAAATTTTTTTTAATTTAAATATGTAGAATGCTTGGCCCCCACTGACGAATTAAATCGCCAAAACGGCCCGCGAATTAAAAAGTTTGGACACCTCTGTTCTAGATCATTAACAACTGTTACCATATATGTAGCTGAGTCAGAAATTATAATATCGATATTGGTGAATGGACATTTAATTTTTTTCAAAGCTAACTCAATTAAAGAAATAACTTGGGAAGATATAATATTAGTATCCACCTCCACACAATGGATTGCAAAAAAATTATAAGGTTGATCAAAATTTGATACAAGAATATTACAATATTATTTGCCTTTAATCTCTGATTAATCAAATCCAATCAATTTTCTCTGCCCTGCAAAGATTTTACACAAAGAATCTAATTTTAATTATATAATGGCTTAATTAAGTTTCTTGTGGTTGATTCTGACGGATGTTTAAATTTCATATAATCAAATAATTAAATCAATTTTTTATTTTAAAGTTTATATAACGGAATTTCAGCTGAAAAGCAAGGAATGAAGCAAAATTTAATGGAAATGCTTTTCAGGATTTACCAAATAACTTTGAGTCCAAATTTATTTTTTTGTTGAAGCTAAGCTTACTTGATGTTTCTTAGTGTTTCTATGTTTTCCATAGAAATTTTTCTGGAAAAGTTAACTTGTACACAGTACATAAAACAAAATAATAAGCAATCTTGGCCAAGAACGAATTTTTTAGGATATTTTGCATTGTATTTTTATACGATTCTGATTAAAAATGTCATTCATTTTTGATGGAATTAAAAGTTGCAAAAAGTTGCTCTATATATTTTATAGAAATAACCTAACAGACAGTTACATTTTAAATACATTTATATAATTTATGAAAATTATTGTATGTGAATAAATTATTTATAATAATAATGGTTTTTGAATATATATAAAAATTCAAAGAGGTTCAAAGTAATAGATAAAGGTAATACTAAAAATAACAAAATACTAATAATCTAATCAAAATAACTATAAAATAGTGTAGATAAAATTCTATAAGTAATTATAAAAAAATAGGAAGATAACAACAACTTTTTATAAATTTAAGTCTAAAACAAGATTTTTTAAGTAGAGTCTTCAATATAATTTGAAAGATTTATAAATAATAAGTAATTACTTGTATTTTATAAATTTCAAATGAAATGTTTACAACTAAACAGCTTTGGCTTTATAACATTTTTAGAAGACGTGTTTAAAGCTTAAAATTGACTTTGAAGAGCTAAGAGATAATTTTAGAATATATTAAATTTTTTGTCAGTCTGTTTCAAACAAGATTTAATTTTTAAATTAAAATTAGAATTTAGAATAATATTTATACAAGATTTAAAATAATTAGTTAAATATTATTAATATTTTTTTTAAGCACCCCTTTTTTACCACGCGAGGTATTAGCGTGAAATAGAACCCCTATCGTATTGCTCGGGACGAGTGCGCGCCGACTTAAGCGCGCAAAATAAGTTTAATTTTATATTATTGACTGCTCATTTAAAGATAAATAACATAAATAAGATAGCTTTTCTGCCAAAGTTATATCTTATTTATGATAATTTGGTGTTTTACAAAATTTGTTATCAAAACCATTTTTATTTATTTCATATAAATTATTTTAGCGTTTCGTCAGATTGTAATGATTCTTTATTCGCTAAAATTCAGCGAGGTATATATACTAGAAGAAAATTATTATTGTAAGTAGTGAAGTTTTCATCCCAGTGTCAATGGTACAGAGAATCAAGCTGACTTTTATTTTTGTTATATCAAGTATGCATTTTCCATATTTTTGGTTACTCAAATCTTTTTAATTTTCATTTATTTTTGTAAATTTGTTTTATATTAGCCATGGAACGAATTGAATCCAAGATGAACAAAGACCATATATAGCATATAGGATATCGCCTACGAAAAGATCCAGTTTTGGCTGATTAAGAGACAACATGCAGATGTTCAATAAAATAATTGCTCTGGATGTTTGAAGATAACTTTAACTGATATTGTTTCAATCGTTAAGGAACACAATCATGCTCTAGATCCCAATGAAGCCACAGAAAAGAAGATCATGTTAACAATACGACAAAGCGCTATAACGACTTTTGAGACACCATGTAAAATCATCCAGACAGTAACAGACGGCGTTTCTTTGGAAGTAGCATGCAATCTTCCAGAATATAGATCTTAACAAAGCATGATTGAAAGAACACGAAAGAAACATGATGTTTCTTATGCTGTTGTAAATTCACTCTGCGATACCAGTATTCCTGATTTTTCTAAAAAAATATTAAGAGACGAAAAATCCTTGATCTTGGATTCCGGCGCTGATAACTTGAAAAGATTTCTGATGTTTATGAATTCTTCTAATATTAACCTCCTTCAAGAACATAATTATTGGTTTATTGACGGGATGTTCAAAGTGGCACCTTTTTTTTTCTTCAAGCCTTTACAAATCATGCGCTTATCGATCGATCTGATATACTACTTCATTATTTCTTACTTCCTGATAAATAGGATGACAGCTATTTAAGAATTTTTAGAAGCTGAAGAAATTTAAGCCAACTCTAAATCCAAGCACTATAATGTCAGATTTTTAAAAATAGAGCCAAAACGCTTGCTCTGTTGTATTCAAAGGGCTAAAATGATTTGGTTATACTTTAACCTGGGCCAGAATCTTTGGGAAAAAATTAAAAGAATTAACCTTACCGCAGAATACAATGAAGATGAAAATATAAGAATTCACACAAAAATGATCCTCCCAGTTAGTAAATGGCCATTATATGATGCTATTACAGCATTTAATGTTTTGATTGACGATTGTCCTTTGGAATTAATACCAATAATTTAATACTGGGAAAATACCTATATTGGTCGGCAACGAAGAGTCCGACGAAGGAATCAACGTTTACTATAAATAATTGAAATATGAGAAACAGATAACAGGTTACACCCTAAAACTAATAATTCAGAAGAAGCGTGGCACCATGCTTTTCAACAAACTACTAACATTGTGCATCCAACAGTTTATAAATTGTGTGATCAATTCATCAAGGAACAAAACCATTTTGAAATATTAATTAAAAGATTTAAATCTGGCTACAGGTTTCCAACTTGCTCCAAATCGAAGTATGTGACATAATATTAAAAATTTGAAGCCATCATTCCAATTTATGATAGTATCAGTAAATTTAAATTCTTAAAAAGAATCTCAAATAATATCGAAATTTGAAATTATGTTTATATGTATGTGTGTGATGAACTTATGTATTTTAAGTTTGAAATTGTATGTATTAATTGTATGGTACATATTATATTAGTTTTTATAATAAATGACGTAAAATTTCCCGAATTTGCAATTTTTTTTATTGAAAATTAAAACAATAATATGCGCGATAAAGTCAGCGCGCAGCAAGGTTGCTGCACCCTTTTGATAGTATTTTGAAAAATATGAAGCCAATAATAAATCCATATACATGGTTCGGTCGAATCAAAATTTAATTTATATCATATGTTTTTATATTTTAATTAACAGAAACATGAAACAGTCTAAATCAGTAGCCGGCAAACTTTTTATGAAGGTTAACTAGCTTAATTAAATTATAGTGGAGTACCAGAAAACTAGAAAAAAATACATTTTTTATATCTTAAATCACAATATTATTTTAAAAATATTATAACCTTACACACAATTATTTATAAATTACCTATTAAATTTATAATTACTTATTTAAATGTAATTTAAAGACTCTCATGGTATGTTAAAAAGGTATAAGAATTTTTTTTTAATTTTTCATAATATTTTTGAGAGAAGTTTCTAGCTGAGAAAAGCACTTATAGACAGCTAAAATGACTCCTTACCTGTAAATCAATTTTTAACGAGTTTCATTATAATTTTATGGTCGAAAAAGTCTAATCACGCATATAAAAAGATGCAAACCTTGGCATAATTTCTTGGATGTGAATAGTCACCTTAGGAAAATCATATTTTTTGAGTGCTTTATAAAAATCTAGTATTAAGTAACATCATAAAAATTATAAAAAAATAATTATTTCAAGTCTTTAATAAATTTAAACTGTATTTTATAGATATATTTTGTCGATTTAAACAAAAAGCATTTAGAAATCATTTAATGATGATCAAATGTTCTTTAAATCTGAAAACTAAACTTCAAATTCTATGTAAAGTTTCTTCAAAGCCTAACTGAATTTTTAAAATTTTTTCTTACTGGAAAATCTATTTTAAACACAGAAACTTTATTAACTCTGAAATAATTAAAATTAAATACAAGAAATGCTATCAGTGAAAAAAAATCAAAATGATTTTAATTCAAAATTTGATTAAAAAAATTAGGTTTTTCAGTAAATTGAACTTGTTATTCCAAAGTCAAACAAATTCAGTCCAAAAATCTCATCTTAAATTGTTTTTTATTCTCTACTCAACTTAATTTTATATTTTAGTTCATTGTTGAAATTCTCAACTACTTGGTGTGTACGTTCGTTATAGAGTCAACGAATGCATACTTATGATAGTATGTAAACTGATTAAAATTAAATTTCCTTAATGTAAAATAACTTTTAAGTTCATCGGTGTAGATAGTTAAAAACTCTTGAACAGGTTTAATGATAATTGAAACAATTGTAGACGACTTCTTGTCCGAGATCACTTCAGCCAAACATTTTCAATAGCTTTTCTAATTTCATTAAGCACATCGAATGCACAACGCGTTAGTTTTGTTTGCTGAGGGTTTCCACGATGACTTTTTCACTTATAATTTAGCATAGTCTGACCAACGTGAAAAATTTTACTAATCCTACCAATTTGTGCATTTTATTGTTATCTTTTTATCGTTAAAATAACTAATTTATTAACAATCTTTCTGTGGTTGGCCTACTTATTCCCAAAGTTTTTATAATGCTATGATCAAGCTGATAACCAGGTATTCTAGCTAAAAACCTCATGCTAACAAGGAAACTTACATATAAATTACCAAAACATGAATTTGGTAATAAAGATCTTTCATAACTTAATAAACATTCTTTGTTATAATACCGCCAACAATATTTTTCGATACAATAATTATTTTTTTATTTTTCATTGATAATTTATAATTTGAACATTTCCTTTCGTGTCTGAGCAATTTGTTGTCGTGACAATAGTTTGATACTTCCTTAGTACTTGATTTTGTAACATAATTTTCAAATCCATTTGTTTTCATTAAGGTTAATTTTTTTGTTAAATAAATTTATTACTGATCCTTAACACATTCTTTCCTATCTAGCAATCGACAGGAAAACCTCAGTTTTTAATTGATTTCAGACAACCCTAGCTTTTATATATAAAAAAGCTCTTTTTTTTAATTTTTTGTTTAATTTTAAAGTGTCCTAAGAAATCGGTAAGAAATCTATAATTGGTATATTAATCTTATTTTTTTAACATTCTTAAATCACACCATTTTTTTTATACTAAATCTTGTGATCCTTTTTTTTCTAACCTGTTTAAATGTATATAAATTAAATTAAACCATCTGCTTAAACGTAATAAATTATGTTAAAATATTTTATTGTACTTTGATTGCACATTCTTAGTTTTATAAACTCTAAAATGTTACTATTGAGTAAAAACCCACATTAATAAATTAGCAATATTTATTAAAACTTTATATCAGGTCTTATCGGCAGCTAAAAATTAGGATAAGAAAGATAAGCTATAAGATAAAATCAAAAAACTAGCAAAATTAAATTTTATTCATTTCTAATATTAGCTCAAAACTGCAATCTTTGTAGTATTAAAAAAAACTGAATACACTTAAAAATGTCGCATGACAGCTTGGTTAAACTCCTTTTCTTTTCTTTTGTTTATTGCCATTTTTAATTTATTGTTCCAGCTTTCTACATGCTGGATGTGCACATTATTTTCATAATCCACAAAATTGAATTTATGGCATATTGTGCTATGTTGATTCTTTAAATTACTTAGATTGTTGTATGCTCTCCACTCATCTGTATGTATAGGGGAGCCTTCTATTACTTTATCTGTTATGATTATCAAAATAGTTTGAGCAGTTCTATTTGCAACCAAATAATCATAACCTCTTGCAGGTTGAAATGATGTGTCAACGATAGAGAGCCAAAATTTGTTCTCTTGGGCCTCTGCCTCGATGACTCTTAATATTATCGTTAAGCTTGGTCTCATCAATCTGTACAACGCAATTTTCTTCACCTTGTCTTATTAATTTGTGTTCAATTTTTATATATATTTTGTTTCTATCATATTTGTTAGCTTTAAAGCTGTAGCTTTTTTGATTTTAATTATTTTCATGATTTCGCATAATTGTATTTTTTTGCTATATAAATCTATAAACATAAATTGTCAGAGCAAAAATAGAAAAACTTTCGAACCAAGTTTTCTTACGTATCGACTGATGGTTTCTGAATCTGCTACAGCCATTTGTTAAGCAGATTTAAGAACATCCATCGACAACATCATTGTGCATAACTAATTTGAGAGAGTAGTTGCATACTATGCACCTTACAATTATTATAATTTGCTCTTTTGCCATCAGCCATTGTATGAACTCTAAATTATTTATTCTTACGAATTCTAATGGTATTATCAGAATTAATAAAAAAAATTTGATCATTGATTACGCTTATCTTTTGCCGCCGATAAGACCTGATCCAAAAAATCTTTTAAAAAAGACATGTAGGTTAATAATACAATCTATAAATACACAATTCTAATCAGTATTCTACTTCCAAAAAATATTGTAAAATCTCGCTTTTATATAAACTATTTCTGGAGTCTGATCTGTAATTATATTGGATCATTTTTAAATATAACCATTTAAACTTTGAGGACCTTAAGAAAATTTGTTAAAAATTATTTGTCAGAGGTTTTTTTTTCTATCAAATAAAAACAAACTAGCTCTTTAGAGATAAAAATTGTCATCAATCCCTCGTTAAGAATAATAATTGAGAACGTCACTTTTATCAGTACTTTTACAATCTTCAATAAAAAAAATATAAGGTCAAGTGTAAAATTTTCCCCATTTAAAAATAAAGTGTAATTTTTTCCCTAGCAAAAAAAATTAAATTAAAATTAAAAACAAATAATAAAAAAAATATTAATGGTAAAGTTTGATTAAATTAATGATTTCTTGAAAATCTTCTTTAAAGAAATTTGTTTTTAGCATAAAATCATTCTAGTATCATTCCCATTCTGTACCCACAATACCTTTTTATATTTTAATATGGTATTTTGCATTAGACCGAAATAACTCAATATTTTGAGTGGACTCCTATAATAGGATCTGCAAAATGATGCGTATGGTTAACTGTATGGCGAGTGTAATTTTCATTCCTTGATATTAAATTTTAATGATCTTTATTCGTCGCTTACAATAATAGTTCCTTGTATACAAACATTTACAATTTCTGCAGGAGAGTACTATTTGAGCGATCATCAACAAGCTTTAAGTATACTTTCACTGGTAGGAATAAGATGTCAGCTATTCCAAAGACCCACAACTCATTTTTAGCTGCTGAGTCTCTGGGTACACTCGGTGTAACCGGAAAAAAACTTTCGTAAACCTGATAAACCACCCCTGAACCGCTAAATATAATTAAATTTGCTAAGAAGTAATTTTTGTAACACTAATTTTTTTGAAAATATAAACAATTAGTCTTTTTGAAATTTCAACCTATCGCATAATTTTAAATTGTGTGTTTGAGCCTGTTTATTTCCATAAAAGCTGCACACACTCTTCTAATGACTTATTGAAATTATTGACGAAGCAATTAGATCTTATTGATACATTCTTATTGTACCCAACGCATGTAGTCATATAGCATCGAAATACATATTTATCACTGTTACGGGTATTAATAACCCATTTGATCTGAAGCGAGCAATTTTCACAGTTTATTATCCCTTTGAGAACACCTAAAACTCTTAAGTATTCTATCAAATCTTAAATATTTCCACAGAGCAATGGCTCAAGCACACTTGTAAAAAAATGAGAAGTCATTTTTAGGGAGTGCTTTTCAAAATTAGGTTATTAAATATTTTTAATAAATAATTTCATTTTGACATTTTATTTTTTACTAAAGTCATTTTAATGATATTTCCTTAATTTTCATTAAAATATTTTTTTCAAGTGTAAACTTTTCACCCCAGGGGGAAAATTTTACACTTGATGCAAAATATTTAATGTCTTATATATTATACCTATAGTAATTTATAAAGTTTGGTAAAACTGCATCTGTTTATGTTTCTGCTTTTCTCGATTAAATGATAGTTTAATTCTTGAATTATTTTTGGAAATAAACTTTTATTAAACATTCACCATTGAACCCAAGATAAATACTTATTCCTAGTGTTTTCTGTTATTTAAACTGTATTGAAGTCCAAATAAATCCAATTCATCCATAATCCTTTTGGAACTAGTTTTGCTTTATAAAGACATTCAGTCTAATAGAATTTGTATTTTTTAGGTTTTAATATTTAAATTTGTTGGTTTTTGATTCATCAAATCATATTTAGTTATTGAATTTTCGGCGTTACTGAAACAAACAAAATAAAATTCTTTAAATACCGGCACTGCTTCATTACAAAAAAGACATTCTGGGTTCCTTTTAAATATGTAAAAATTATTTCCACATCCAATATTCTTTAAACAGGCAAAATTAGTAAATAATATTTTATGTTTTATAATTTGACATTACATAAGTATAGATTTATTTTTTAACTTTTTGAATATAAAGTTTTTTTCTTTCAAAAAAAAAACACAAAAAAATTAAAATACAACGTGCTACTTTGTAAGTGACAACTGGTGACTTTTTTCACCTCCCTAAGGCAGTACCTCTATTTTCATCATACTTTGTGCTTCGTATTAAGCAAAACATGAACTATGCAACTAGTTTAGCTTTGCCTATAGATTATGCATTTATTTTTATATTATGTAGGATTTAATCATACTCCTTAACTGTCATAAAGTAATTATGATGATTCTAAACTATCCATATCAATTGACCTTCAACATATATCAATTAATACTTTTCAGGCTGTAATTTGTCATAACTTGTGAAGATAATTTATTTTGAAAATTAAAATAAAGAAACAATATAATGATTAATTTCATTGGAATCAAGTGAAGAATTTTTCCCTAAATTTACAAAAGTTAAGAGTATCGCTAAAGTGCTTTAGATGAATATTTAAAAAAAATATAGATAAAAAATTTAAATAAAAATATTATTAAAATCCTTAATATTTTAGGTTGTATAAATGTCAAAGTGGTTTCTTATAAGCTCAAATGTTTTTCCAAATCTATCATGGTATACGTTATTGCTCCAAATATACTCCTAAAGATAAGAGTGTAATAAATCATTTTTAATACCTTTCATTACTTTACCTCTTTATTTTTGTTTTTCCCAATATGACTCGACCTATTGGGTATGTACTTTAGTTATAAGCTTATAAAAGTGGAGCAGGTGCTTAACTTTCAAATAAATGAAATTAAAATCCCTTGATATATTATTATAGCCAGACTATTTATCACATAGAATTACAGTCCTAGTAAACACATCTGTTTTATGATTGGCATAAGTATTGCAGCTGAATGCTTTTGGAACAAAAGTAATTTATGCTTTTGCTGGACTAAAGCTTATGTCCATTAACCCGGACACACATATCTAGACATTTGAAGTTTTTCCCATGTCAATTTTGCACTTGTTACAAAATAAGATTTCGTTGAGTTAAAATCTTACACCATCAACCCCTAATTTTATTGGGTTTTGAATAAAATAGTTTTCACAAAACTTTCTTAATGAAGCACAAAATGTTTTACAAGTGTTTTTCCACAGACTCAATTCCTTTTTAGCCTCATAAATTCGCTCCTCCCTTCAAAAAACCCTGTAAATTAATTCAAGCAGGTTTTTGAAAGACAAATTGGAATTGTAAAAAAACACTCTCAGAAAGTTTGCTCCTGGTAGTTTTATATTTTTGACAGTTCTTATTCATACATTAAACACTCGTCCTTCTTGTATTTTATTGCAAACATTAAATATCATTGCAGAAGAAAAAAACAAACAACGTAGTGTGTTTTTAAGAAGCCTCTTTTGAATAAAGAAATCCATTATAGCGCTATTGTAAGATGCTAGCTAGTATCGCAAAAGCTTCTCATATTCAGTCGAAATTTGTTAAATGGTTTATTTTTTTTTAATTTCACACACTTTAATTATTTCCTCCTGGTGTTAATTGTTCACTTGATCCAAAAATTGTTATTTATGATTTAGCTGAAGAAGATATTGACAAATTATAATTATATAACTACACTTTATATGAATTCTATACATAATTATTAATAATTAACTTATTACTAGTCTGTTAAAACATAATGTAGTATTTAAGTTTTATAATTTCTGCTAGGTTGGAAAATATTTTATTAACCAATTTATCACCATTCCAAATTCAGATTTCATTTACTTAGTTTAATTAGAGTTAAGTTAATATATAAAAATGTTATTATTTTAATCATTTAATATCTCAAAATGCTTTTTTAATTGTAGAACCCCAAAAAATCAAAAATTTAAATAGCAAATATTTGAAAAATTAAAAAATCCATATTTTAGTTCTTGTACATCTGAATCAATAGAGTATTGAAGTTTTTTTTAATTTATTTTAATTATAACCTCTTTTGTAATATTTAAATCATAAAACCTATTTCATAAATAAAATTATATGTACAGGAAGAAATATTTTAGATGCAAGGTAGTTTTTAAATTAATAAAAACTTTGGATCAGTGACAACTAAATAGCATATGGTATTTAATTTTCTACGATCCAAATTTTTTGACTGAATTTTTTTGACTTTGTAAAAAAAAGTTCGATTTAATTAAAAACATAATTCTTTTAATTATAGTGATTTTTTTTTGGTATTTAATTTTCACGTATCCAAAAACTTATTGTAAAATTTTCTTAAAAAATGGTTTAATTTTTTTTAATTATAATCAAGGATATAAACACAATTATTAAATGTAATATTTATCTATTTAGTATAATATTATTAATTAAATAGTCCGATTCATAGTATATCATATGTAATCATCAAAGTATAAATTAGAAAATGAATAAAATTATAAAAAAGCTCTCATTTGTATTTTAAGAGTGTAATTGTATTAAAACATAAAAAATAATTTATCTAACATAAAAGTATACTTGTTTTCCTAAATAGCTAATTTGCTTAATGAAGGAATTATGTCTTCTTCTAGTTTCTCTCCGATTTTTTTAGCTTTTTTATCTTTTTGAACATATTTTTCAATTTCTTCAATAAATGGCTTTAAAAAACCTTTATGTTTTGGAACAAACATTTCAGAATTATAACTTCCTATTCCACCTGCTTTATTTGCTTCTTCTGAAGTATATTCTTTTTTTAAAAGGTATTTAACACTATAAATTAAGATACAAATTACCATCTTTTATGCAATTTTGATCTATTATGTTTTTTAACTGATTCATCGTCAAGAAAATAGCGACTAAAATTTAAAACACCAATACTTGCATACAATACAAAAAGTCATTCCATTAGATTCAGCACCTTCAGTTTTAAGTTTTTCAACAAGGTTTTCACATTTTCCAACTTTTAAATCCATAATTATTTGATCATTATATCTTTTAAGTTTCTTTGTTTTGTTTAATCTTCTACTACTATTGCATCTACTTTTTCCAACTTTCTTAGACGCCATTCTAACTCGTTCAAACTCGTTTTAAAAATTTAACGAGAGTCTTTTTTATCTTTATTATAATTAGAAGCATTAAAAATAAAAAAATTTATAAAAAAAAAACCATTTGTTCCCCAAACAAAAAATTATGAAAATTTTAGTTAATATTTTGGATTAGGTTTACTTTAGCACCCCCCGCTAGAGGAAAATCTATAAGGTTTTAAAAAATTTTAATGATATTTTTGTATTATTTGGGAGTTTTTATCGACGGGATTTTTTTGTTTTTATTATTGGAGCACTTTTTTATTTTGGAAAGTCATGCGCCATAGTTATTTCTTCATTATTGAGAATTTGTGTTATAAAATAAAATTATTTGATAGATAATCAATGATGTATTTAATTTACTTAAGAAAAAATGATTTGTAGTAATTTATTAACTATAAATATCACTATTAACAGCATTTTAAAAATGTTAAAAATGAAAAATATTAAAAAAAAATAATTAGGGCTTTTAATTAGTCATAACCAATTTTCTTTAGGGCCTCCGAAAAACCTCCCCACAAATTCTTCTTATTTCGCCTCCTCCATATATAGAACCAGAGGAATTCAGTAACCCCTTGATTGTTTCTATTGCGAGGAGGTATGAGAGTTTTGATCAATAATTCAATCCTTCTACTGTATTTGTGCAGACGCCAGTTTCAGGATTTTTTAAGAATTCGGAATGATTTACCGTTTGATGGGTTAATTCAAGTCTCGT
>CAKKLC010004629.1:10938-29533 GCA_918559645.1 Ceratonova shasta | reverse complement strand
AATCTAAATACTCAAACTTTAAGAATTTTTGGTTTGAATTCTTTTATTAAAAACCTTTAAATACGCTATAATTCTTTCCATAATAATCAAAAGTGTTAAAATATAATTATTTTATAAAAATAACTATTTTAATGGATTTTATATGTTAATATGCAATTAATTTGATAGTTTTTTATACACTTTTGAGTCCACTTATATATTTATCAGCTTTAATTCTTAATATTTAATATGATCATTTCAAAATTAACCTACAAAAAAAGAATTACTAATTATTTTAATTAAAGACTATAATTTATATCTCAAATCTCTTTAAGTATTTACTGTTTAGTTAACTTAGACCGTGAAGATTTTATTGTAAGTTAATATTTAATTTTTTATTGAAGTATTCTATATCTAATAAAACTTAGATCTGAGCATTAAAATTATCTATACATGGTATCATTATTCGAAATAATAACATACTATAATAATTTCACAGTAAAATTACAATAAACTACTTATGAAACTAATTAGCATTATTTTCGCTTCTATATTTAAAGATTTGACCATTTATTAAGCAATAGTTTCTAAAAAAACATTTTATGGTCAGTAAGGATTTCTTTTCAAAGCATCTAAGAAAATTATAATTTTTTACACGTTTCAAGCTTTTTACAACAATAAATAACACATTATATATATTAGAGACCAAAACAACCAACGACTGTATTCTGCTATATCCCTATTATTATTAGTTTGAAAAATCTTATTGAAAATTATTAACTATAGTATTTATTATACCGTAACTTAAAGAAAAAAATAAATTCCTAAAATTATTAGTTCTGTAAGTAATTTTAATTAATAACAATTAGTCCTTAAATTATAAATGATTTATTAATAGGGATTTGAATTATTAAACAAATTAAAACTATTACACTATAAATCCTAACAATTTCAATTATATAATTTTTATAAATATATCAAAAATTTAATCGTTTAAAACATGTAATAAAATTATAGTCAATAATTTAATAAATATTCTGTAATATATTAAAAAAATATTTCTTTTAAAAACAAGGTTATGCTTTAAAGTATGATGGTAACAACTAGGATATTTTATAAATATATAAACATATAATGATCAACAAAACTCTCTGTACAAACAGTTATCATAATTACTACAATAAATAGTTTTAAAAGTTCTAATATTTCAATAAAATACGCGCTTAAATTTGTCTCTTATAAAAAATAAGTTACAAAAATTAATATATTGCTTTCATTTTCACTATTAAAATATCCAGTATATTAAAAGATAATAAAAATTACTAAAGGTTAATACAAAGCTTGCACATAATTAAAAAGTAGAATAAAATTCCTTAAGGTAAACATATTTAATTGATTGTTTTTATAAATATAGGACTCATCTTTTTTGATTTTTAGATATTTATACTTTCTTTTATGGTTATAATATAGCTTATATTTTTAATTGTATGATAAGCTTCTTCATTCCAAAGATATATTATATGTGTTCATAATTAATAGTGAACACACTTTTAAATACCAGGATAATAATAGAAAAGATTTCAACATTATTTAAAAGTTTCTAAACTAATTTATTTTGCTTGGAAGTTACTAAAAAGCAATTTCTCGAACGTAATTGTTCTATTTACAAATAATGTACTAATGTAATGCATTTATATTTTTTTTTAATTAATGACTAAGAAAAAGAAGAAATATTTGAAATAAAGTGATTTGATCTTTAAACACCAAATCCAGCCACGTCACAACTATATATTTCAGTGTTCTTTGACAAAACACCATCAAAATATTTATTGTAAATTTACAACATCTTCACCTCATTAGTTATATAATAACATCAAATTTAAACATGATTATATGACACATATGCATAATTAACAGCACGTTTTTAAAAACAAAATAAAACAATGCATGCTGAAAATACTCTGTTTTAAAAAAAAAATTTATATTAAACTAAAAATATTAAAAAAAAAATTAAGGATTTTTAAAATAAAAATAATATAATAATTATTAAGTTTAAAAATTATTTCATAATTATCTAATTTTTATTAATATTTTAACATCAATAAAAGATAAATAATTAGTTTTTTTTGCTGTTTAATATTGCCATATAAACTGAATTATAAACTCGCAATGGATTTCTTTCGTTATACGATTTTTACTTATTACAAATCTTTTAACTTGATACCAAAGTCCTTCATAACTTTGAATATGAATTTTTTTGGTCAGACGGATCTACAAAACTTATAAAATGATTAATAGTATCCTAATTAATATTTTGCAATTCAATCAAAGCCCTACTATACTCTCTGCTTTGTGGATTATTATTATTCTTGTTCAAGGTAAAACATATTCCTTAATAATACGGACTATTGTGGACCAGTTTATATTTTAAACACCTACAATATAATAATTCTTAGACCCTCTTTCAACTCTTTCTACATACCAACCGCCATTAGTAATACGACCTCTCTTATATTTATGGCAAAAAAGAATCATGCTCTCGTAAATTTTAACTATATTAGGATGTCCATTTTTATCCAAACAACCTATTTTGTACTATTATTAAGCACATAAAAACAAATAATCTCCCTTATTAAACCAAACCATTTAGAAACAGTATTTCTGTCCACATTAATATCATGTGTAATAGTCACTAATTCCTCAGCTTTAATATATTTGTAATAAGTTTTAAATATTGTTTTCATATGTAATTTGCTATTAAAAAAAGCTTCCTGTACGTAAAACAACAAATATAATTACACTCAGTGTGTTTATCTAACTATATTTATCAGGTGAATCTTCATTTTTAACATATTAAAGATTTTTTTAATGGGAACGATTTGGATACACAGAAATACCTCGCATAGTACCGGTTTGATCATTACGGTTTTGAAATTTTTAAAAATGGTACTTTTAAAAATTTACTAAATTCTTTTTATTGATTTAGTTTATAATCGATAGATATTACTGGCATAGAAATTTTAATGAATGTATATTTGATTGTAAAACTGCTTCACATATGCTCGTTTTGCTCTTAAAAATCAGAAAAACAAATATATAACAAAAAAATATTTTTCTATTAAAAGGGTGTCCTATACGCAGCCCGCGGGCAACAATATGGTCTGTCGAGGTCATCTATGCAGCCCGACGTGTTATCCCAAAAATATTAGTCACTCCATGTTTTCTGATATTTTGTAATCATACAAATGGAGATAAAAAGCGCTCCAAATTACTTTACGAGCGCGTGATGCATGAAGGTGTCCGAAATATTTATTTTTGCGTCAATTCGTAATGTTGCATTTAATTGGGTCTACTTACATTAAATCCAATGTGAGCGATAAATTGATAACTCAACAAAAATGGCGGCGAATGTAAAAACTTGAAAAAAACGAAAAATTGAAACAGAAGTAAGACTTTTCAAAGCATCATGGACTGTTGACTATTTTGTAACGGAACGCTTTGGTAGGTTAAAGAGCCTAATGTGCGAAGAAACAATTGCCGTTGTAAAGCAGTACAATGTTAAGCGACATTTTTCAACAAAGCATGGCGACAGGTACAACAACCTGACTGGTCAACTTTTAATTGATTTTGTGAACTGGATTGAATCAAAGCGTCATTGTTTACAGCAGTTAGCAACAAGTCAGAGGCTGCAACTATATCAAGTTTTTTAATAACTGAAGTTATAGCCAAGTGGGAGAAAGCCTTTTTCGATGGTGAATTTGTTAAAGAATGCCTCAGGCTGTTTACTAGTGTGGTCTGTTCAGAAAAATGCTTAGAAGTAGAGAAAGTCAGTCTTTCATACCGAACCGTTGATAGGAAAATTGATGAGCTCTCACGCAACATAGAAAAAACTAGCATTTAAAGACTTCGAATATGCTAATTTCATTCTCTTGCGCTTGATAAAAGCCACGAAAATAACGATAATGCTCAACTGTCGGTGTTTGTACGCCAAGTAAAAGAAAAGTTTTTCATTTTTAAGGAACTTTTATATAAATGTTCAATGAAAGGCACTACAACAGGAAGGGATATTTCGGATCAGGAAAACAAGGTCCCTTAAAAATTTAATCTTTTTGAAACTAAATTGACTGGTTTAATCACAGATGTAGCGGCTTCAATGACATATAGACACAATGGTTTTGATTCTTTAATATTATAATTATTGCCTAGCAAAATTGTCATTCATCACTGCTTCATACACCAAGAACAGCAATGTTCAGAGGTTCTGAACATGCAATTTGTAATGAACAAGGTAGTTTCAACAGTCAATTTGATAAGGTCTCGTGCGCTAAAGCACAGACAATTTCAGGTTTCCTTGAAGACTTGGAATCAGATCATTGTGATGTTATTTATTTCTGCCAAGTCCATTGGATAAGTAGGCAAATATTTTAGCTAGGTTTTGGTCACTTCGGGATTAAATAAAAATTTATGACAAAAAAGCGAAAAGATGTTTGTTTCCTCGATGATCAACAGTGGTTGATAGACTTTGCTTTTCAGGTGGAGCTAACCAAACATCTTTCAGATCTTAATGTCAAATTTCAAGGTAAGCATCAACTAGTTCATAAAATGTATAAGTGTGTTGTCACATCTGTGCATAAGCTAAAACTTTCCAGCAACACTTATATTAAAAGAAACTGTTACATTTCACAACACTAGCAACAAGATTGCCTAAAATGCTGGCTTATATGAAGTACTCCAGTTTTGTTAGCAAATTTGTTGATGAATTCGAAGATAGGTTTCAAGATTTCTAAGAAAATGCGGATGATATGAAAATGATAATGAATCCTTTTAATACCTATCCCTTTGAAGCACCTGATGAATATCAATTCGAACTAATTGACATATATAATAACAGCAATCTAAAAAGTACTTTTGATAAGCATGACCTTGTTACCTTTTACAAACATTATGTTTCTTCAGAGTATTTTCCTAACCTAGCTTATCATTCTTGCAGGTATATTGACCTTTTTGCAACACATATTGCTCTGAACAGCTTTTTTCTAAAATAAAAAACATGCAAACAAAGAATCGTTCCGTTCTCAAATATAAACATTTATCTGCACTCCTTAGAATTGCCACATCTACTTTCGCAACAAATATCGACTTTTTATGCAAACAGAAATCATTCCGAATATCTCATTGACGGTTTTATTTATTTTTATGTTTCTGTCTTCGTGTTATTAAAATTGAAATCTTATTTTCTCAACAATGCAAAATTTCATGTGGCCCCAACTTTGAAACCATATTTTTGAAAAGTGATAATTGTGAGTTTTATAAACATCTTTAAATGAAAATTGATGATGAAGAAACCCTTATTCAACGCTTTACGGATGAATAATTAAATATTTATATGTTTAATAATGATTATTATAAACGTAGGATGATGTGCTCTGGAAGCTGACGATCGTCGATGAAGTATGAAAAGTGTGAACAGTATGTAGATAGATATGCTTGGAGATTTTACTCCTATGAGTGCACAAATTACAACGGAAGACGATCAATAAGAGACCTAATATTTTTTCAAAACCTGGGGAAAGATGTTAGAAAAGTTTTAAGAGTTATTCTTAGAATTGCCGGAAAGCAAACAATGAATTCGATCTTAACAACAATCCAAATAAGCAGACCAACTTTTAACAAGATAAACAATGCATAATAATAAAAATGCAAGATGCTAACACGTCATTAAGAAAGCTAGGGGGTCCACGAACTGTAGTTCAGGTAGATGAAAACATGCATGCAAAAGCCACCGCGGTAGCCCTTCCTAAAACAATACTGATGCGCTTTGTATTGTTGAATGTTAACCTCACATTACAATGATATTGGCAGAAGTAATTGGTGCTAAAAAAGCAACAACTATATTATCAATTATACAAGCTAGGGTTGTCGAAGGTACTGCCATTCATACTGATGAACATCGCAGCTATCAATATTTATCACGTGAGGGAAACACACGTGGGGCTGTGTGGCATTCATATAGTTTTGTCCGAAGGGGTACAGGAATTCGTACTCACCATGTCTAAACCTTAAATAATGCATTAAAATTGGAAATTAAAGCTAGGAAGGGAGTTGATACTGTTAAAAGACCATTTTTCTTAGCTGAGTTTGTATATAAATGCAATAACAAAAGAAATCTCGTTGATACAATATTTAAATTAATTAAATTGGAATGTCTTTAATTTATTTATTTAATTGCGAAGATTAGTATTTTAGAGATTTTAAATGCAAACATTTTCAAAGGCATTTTTTTACATGATTACGTTTCGGCATTTTTTTTTTGATCCAAAAGGTTGGACACCCATGGTCTACTAGATTATGATTTTAAAGCTCCTTAATGGGAAACTAAACCATAAATTTTATAGCGCCTAAGTGCCTGTAATAGTCTGGTTTCAAATAATACGGCGAAATTCAGGAATCGATCAATCGTATTGTTAAATTCATTCCTGTATAATTAAATGTTGTATTATTCGTATTCTCGCCGAAAAATTCATTGTGAATTTCAAATGTCAAAAAATAATTTTCAAGATGAACATCCCTAAAATCCATATCTATAATATCATCAGGAGTAACAATTGTACTATCATCTACTATGGTTATTCTAGAAAACTTACCATGGGTTTTTTTTTAAAAACAAAGTAGTTTCTGCTTACCCATTAAAAATTTTTTTCTTACAGACTAATTATCAGTTCAATTATAAAAACAATTTTAAATTAAAAAAGTTTTTATTTTATAAAAAATCCACATCAACAGACAAAAATTTAATATAAACCGACTATTTACGAGGATTATTATTTAAAGGTTTAAAATTATCGACTATAAAAATAATATTTTTTCTTTAAATTTTTAATCAAAAAATAATTTTAATTAAAGACTTATTAAACTACAAACTTAAATTTATTAATATTTCTATAACTACGTCCACCATTTTATTTTACGCGCACACACTTAAATTTCGAAATGCCCAGAATTCTTATAAAAGGAGGAATATGGAAAAACACGGAAGTAATTGGTTTTATTATTCAAAAAGGATGAAATACTAAAGGTAGCTGTTATGAAATATGGGAAACATCAATGGAGTAGAATAGCATCTTTGTTGCATAAAAAAACTGCTAAACAGTGTAAGGCGCGTTGGTTTGAATGGTTGGATCCAGGAATAAAAAAGGTAACTTTTTTATAAGTTCAGATTGAATGGAGTAGGGATGAGGATGAAAAGTTGCTTCATTTGGCAAAACTATTGCCAACACAATGGAGAACTATCGCCCCAATCGTAGGAAGAACAGCAACCCAATGTTTGGAGAGATATGAATTCCTCCTGTAATGATGCTTATATTTTTAGGGATAAAGCTCAGGAAGGTATAGAACTACCGGCTAATGACCCAAGAAAACTAAGGACTGGTGAAACTGATTACAATCCTGAAACTAGGCCTGCTAAGCCAGACCCTGTTGATATGGATGAAGATGAGCTTGAAATGTTATCAGAGGCTAGAGCGAGATTAGCTAATACCATGGGGAAAAAGGCAAAAAGAAAGGCTCGAGAAAGACAGCTGGATGAGGCAAGACGTCTTGCTACTTTGCAAAAAAAGAGAGAGTTGTACGCAGCCGGTATTACAGCTATAAAAACCGTTGGAACTAAAAAGCTAAAAAGTTTTCTTGAATATAATGAGGAAATACCTTTTGAGATAAAACCTGCTTCGGGGTTTTTTGACACGAGTCAAGAAAAGTTTGACACCGAGTCTGAAGACTTTAAGGCCATTCAACAAAGTCTTCTTTTAAAGTCTAAATCTTATGAGGAATCTGTGAACAGAAAAAAAGATAAAGAAAAACAAAAAAATCAACTTGAGAAAGATCCAATCTCTGCTCTGTCTTCCGCTCATAGACTAGCACAAAACGATATAGATATTACGGCAGACATATTTGGCAAAAGATCTAAATTAACTTTGCCTCAACCTCAAGTTGATGACGATGAGATTGAAAAGATTGTGAAAATTGGAATTGAATCTGAGAAAAGTCGCTCATTAGCTGTTAATAATTCTATTGGAAATTCATTTTCAACAGACGATTTATTGGCAGACTACTCCCAGACTCCTTTGACTTCTCAAAAGGGAAATTTACGCACTCCAGCAACTTCTTCTCGAGAATCTGATATCATGGTTGAAGCCAAAAAAATTTTAGCTCTTAGCAACGTTGATACTCCTCTCAAAGGTGGTAAAAACGTTCAATTGGAAATGAATGATCTAAATTTTACCAGTAGTATGCCTATAAAGACTTTTGTGCAAACTCCAAATACAGTCCTTAGAAATCATGGAGAGTCCATAGATCTTGTTTCAACCGACAGAAAAAGAAAATCATCTTATAGAGAAACTCCTAGTTACAAAACAGATCAGTTTAATATTAATTCCCAGCGTAAATCAATAAAGAACATATCGTCTATTGAAAACACCCCTGGAGTTTCAAACTTTGATGATGAGTCTGTGAATGAAAGATTTTCTGGGTCTGCTAATAAAAGTCATACTGTTCAGGAAATGCTGAAAAAGTTACCAAAACCTCAAGATGACTTTGAAATAGTTCCTCCCTCTGAAGAAGCAGTTTCAGAGAAGGAAAACATTAAGGAAATCCTTATAGAAGACGCTGCTGACTTGGAGGAAAAAAGATTGAAGAATGAGGCGATTATGTTGCAGAAATTACTTTTAACGCTTCCGACTTTAATAAGGGAAGGATATCCACACCCTGTTTGCTTCAATATTGATTCTGTTTTAGAACAACCCAAGAATAATGAAGAGAAATTAATTTATAATGAAATAAAATGTATGATGGCTAATGTATGGCTTAATCATACAGATAAAGCTGAAATGCTTGCTGACCATTACGATTCTTCTAAAAAAGTATTATCGAATATCAAGACTCTGTTTAAAGATAATTTACAAACCCTAAAAAAATACCAAAATCTATATAAATCGATTTCACAAAAAGAGCTGGAAAACGCACAACTTTTAATTGACGAGGAACTTGAAAATAAAACTGTAAGTAAAGAGATTGAAATATTTGCCTACGGTGAAAATTATGAATATTTGGATTGTACTGATAAGAAAAAGATCAAAGATCGAGCAGATTTTTTAAAAGAAAAGATGAAGAATCAGGCGGAAAAGTTATCTGTAAAAGATAACAAATATAGAGTTTTAATCGGAGGATATGAGAGAAATTTGAATAATTTACTAGAAAGATATAAAAAAGTGTTGGAAATATTTTGTGAAAAATCAGAGCATTTGAAATTATTTGAAATAATGAATCAAAATGAAATCGTTGTTGGTAATAATCGCAAAAAAGCTCTTGTTGAGAAAATAAAGGTATACAAACAAGAACAAAGAGAATTACAACAATTATATTTTGATTCTTAATGATATTTATTAATGGAATTTTTGTTTACAGTTTTTCACGTTAATTAATCAAATTATGAAATGTAATTATAAAATTGAAATTTAGTTTAAAAATTTTAAAGTAATTAAATAATCAATATAGCGGATTTATATTGAAAGAAAAGTAAACTATTTCTGATAGTTTAAACAATAAAAGTTGTATATCGGTGAGCACAAAATCAGTAAGTTCAGGGAAAGCTTTCTTTTAAACATAATTTTTTTACCGATTATGGTGGAATTCGACATTATTAAAGGACAGAGAGAAAACGATCTACTCATTTTTGAACATTTTATTTAGAACAAAAATACAAATTCCAATGGTATTATACGTTGGATATGTTGTGACCGATCTTGCAGAGAAATTTCGGTTACGGATGACGATAAGAATGTAAAAAAAATATAATGCATTTTCAAACTATAGTCCAAGACAAGGTTAGTTGGCTAAGAATTATGAGATATATTAAAAATAGAGCTCTAACAACTTTTTAAAGGAGCTTTTGACATTGTAGCACCTCAGGTTAATCTGTTAACTAAAATCGCTGTTGATGGTGAGTACCCATCAATCAAATATGTTGGATTCTTTAGGAAATATTTAACAAGAATTTGGGCATTCACCTGGGTCATTATAGATATCCCAGAAATTTTGACAAGAGAAAACCTTTTTTCGATATTTGATAACAATTCTGAAGAGAATACCGCATCATAATCTTTATATAAGATATCAAACTCGGCTATCTATCCCAAGTGGATACAAGGATGATAGATGGGACTTTTAAATCGTATCTATAAGGTTTCTATCAGGTTTTTGTGGTTCAAGGGTTTATTTTCGAAAAACCCTTTTCAATTTATATTAATACAACTTATTATTAGTCTAAAAATTCCTATGTAGGAGTTTTAGAAAATGCAAGGATTTGGTGGATTTAAGAGTTGAAAATATCATTACTGACTTTGAGCGTGTTTTAATTAAGTTATTAAAGTAATACTCAGTAAAACAGAGCTTTTTGGCTATATTTCACTTAGCACAGACTGCGTAGAGGCGCGTCAAAGCATTCGGAGAAATCTGTCTATCCAAAAACAATGCCTTGTAAAAAAAATTTTTAAATGACGTTATCCCTTTTTTTCGTTCCCTCACATGAGGTTTTAGATTATTACCTAGAAATTAAGTCGTTAGTAGAGTTTAATGCTGAGCCAATATCAGACAACTTTGTAAGATAATCCGAAACAAATTATTTAAGAATTTTCGAAATGGATGATAGGGAAGATACTTTAGACACATTCATCATCAAGTTGTGGAATGCTTATTTAAGAATTCTTAAAAGAGTTTAGAGAATAAAAATTGTTAAAAGTTGGAATAGATCTTTTAACCTAAGGATTATTAATTCTCAACCCCAACAACGCTCATTTTATCTCTTGTTTGCTTTAAATAGAATCTTTAGATATTTAAGAGCTGAAGCACTGCCTTTAAGGCATATTTAATGTATCTTGTCCTTCAAAAGTAAAAATCTTATTAAATTTCATTAGAAACAAACGATTTCTTACACTACTTGACTACCTTAACCCAGTTATAAGCTTATACTACTTTAAATTCAATAGTGGGAATAATAAATATAATTTAACAATCATCGTTGCTTTTAATAATCAAATTATAGTTTCAAAAATTTAACCCGCCCCCTCTTTTATGAGCTTGTCAATTTTTTACTTTTTGCCTGTGTCCAAATATCTCAGATTTGCCTGTGGGTAAATTTGCGGCGATTCGTTTTATAATTTTGATTACGTTTTTGGATAAAAATAGGGCAATAAAAAGTAGTGTATTTTTAATAAATTGAAACAAAAATCATCAAAGATATTTTTTTTCTTTAAAACTAAACTTTACGAGAAAAATAAATAACTATCTATTTTTAAATGATTTTAACAGTATACTAAATTACTTTATTGAATGAAACTTGACGTAAAATTTTAAGTCCCTTAAAAATATTATAATGATGTTTGTTGCATTATTATAAGGTATTACTTGTAAACTATTTATTCTAATTAGAATATTTCAGTTCTTGCTGTGAATTTAAATAAAAAAAAATTCCTATTACAGGAATCTATGTATACATACATCACATTTTTCAATATTCTTTAAAGAATTATTGAGCATGAATTTTAAAACAAATTATTATGTATAATTGTTATTTAAACAAGAGTAAAGTAATTATTAGGTGGTATACATTATTTCATACAATACTTGATTAAATACTATTTAAATGGTAAATGTTAATAAGAATAAAGAATTTTAAGGTGTTTTTGCAATTAAAAGGAACCAATATACCGAACAGAGTGTAATAGATTTTTTGTTCCATTACAAAGAAATTTAAGATAAATTATAAAAAATTTGTTTAATTAATTTTTTTATAATTAATCTATAATCATTAAATACATAAAATATATTGTATTCTGTATTATTTGTACATATTAAACTAAATAAAAATAGTAAGGATCAGTGAACATTTAATAAAAAAAAATTAAAAACTAAAATTTGATTAAAAAAATGAGGGGTTTCAGTAAATCAAACAAATTATTCCAAAGCAACACAAATTTAGTCAAAAAATTGCATCTTTAATTGATTTTTATTTCCTTTCTCAACTTAATTTGATATTTTAGTTCATTTTGGAACTCTCAACTGCTTGCGAGTTTATGTTCGTTATAGAGTCAACGAATGCATACTTATGGCAAACTGTAAAGTGAGTAAAATTAAATTTTCTCAATTCAAGAGAACTTTTAAGTACATCCTTGTGGATAGTTGAAAATTATTGAACACGTTTTATGATAAATGAAAAACAAGTGTAGACGATTTCTTGTCAGAGTTTAATTCAGCTGAGACATATTCAATAGCTCAGGTCATTTCGTTAAGTTCAACAACGCATATCGCTTTAATTTTGTTTGTTGGGGAGCTTCCACGATGACTTTTAGACTTATAATTTAGTATTGTCTCATCAAAGTGGACAATTTTATTTTACCTTCCCAATTTATGCTTTTGATTGTTATCTTTATTTCATCAAAACAACTAATTTATTTAAAATATTTCTGTAGGTTGGCCTACTTATTCACAAAGTTTTTTTAATTATATGACTAGGCTACTTTTTTAGCTATTCATACTAACACGGAAAAACATACATATAAATCACTAAAAAACGAATTTAATATAAAAGGTTTTAATATATATTGATAAAAATTCTTAGTTGAAACACCACCAACAGTATTTTACCACTTAAACAACTTTTTTTATATTTTTATAGATATTTTACAAGTTGAACATTTCATTTCGTGTCTGAGCAATTTATTGTCATGACAGTATTTTAATAATTCTTCAGCATTTGATTTTGTAACATAATCTTAAAAACAGTTTTTTTCATAACGGTTAATTTTGTTGTTGAATAAATGTTCACTGATCCGAAATGACTAATTTTTAGAAGACCCTTTAAAAATTCATTGCGATACAATACTGATACCTTGTTAAATGTTTTATAATTTAAATTATATTATACGAATGTTTAGATTATTAAATTGGATGATTTATTATTATTTGAAAGTTCTTTTTAAACACTCATAGTTCACACATCAATATATGAAACTATTGCTTTCTAAGGTATTTAGAATCTTGCAATCATAATAAACTACAAAAAAAAGGTTAAAACAATCATTTTCTTTTAGTAATAATGATAATTGTTTTGTCAAATATTCTCAGAACGTACTTTTTAGGATACAACTAGTACTACGCGAAAATGAAATTTTCGATCGGATTTTCATATAGTGTTTGAGATATCGAAATCAATTTGAACCTTTAAGAGCATATCATTTTGGCGATATTTACGAAAATGTCCCAATTATCTCGAAATAAATTTTTTTTCAATAAATTGCGATTTTTATTAACCGAGATCGAAGCAATATGTTTTGTTTATTTGTTGTAAAACGAATAACACAAAATTCTAATTTATGACTATGACACCTTTTTTCACTCATTAGTCGTTATTAAATTTTGTTTAAATTCAAAAAATAAAAACAATGTCCGAGATAAGTTTAGTTCGAAACTTTCTACAAAAAAAAAATCGACGGTGGACATTTTATTGAAATAGGCAAAAGGGAAAAATGCCCAATTTCAAAAATTCAGTATCCAGGGGAACAACAACCAACATGATGCACCATTTACAAAGATACCATTCTTCTTTTATGAAGAAATTGTAAGAACTGGAGACTGATCATCACAGAGACCAGGATGCTGTCATAGTTAGAATAAGTGCTTAAAGTGACACGAAATCACTGAAAATGTCGGTCCTATGGTCAAATATGTTAAAAGTAAAAAACTCTTATCTAACGCGCGGAAAACTGCAATAATAATACATATTGGTGAAATAGTGGCACTGGACTTCCAAACTTACAGCATTGTACATGATAGCGGATTTTAAAGTTTGCTAAGGTTTCTGGAGATTTCGTATGAACTTTTACACGATACAAATTTCTTCAGACAAGTTATCCCAAAGATGTATGGAAAGATTGGACATCGTGTTATTAATATGAATAAAGGTGAAATAACCTCAGTCAATTTACCTAATTTAATTACTATTGACATGTGGTTTTGAAGTGCCCAAGATTCATACATCTCATTTACGTTATCATTTGTGAATGGTAACTTTAACCTCAATAGGTTCACAGTTGAAAAAAAGTTTTTTGCTAGGCAGTACACTGCAGAAAGAATTTTGCAATGCTAAAAGATACAAGCATCGACTGGTCGCTACCTGAGCTTGGTACAGTACCTGTATCCAGTATTTGTGACAATGGAGCTGATTAAAAAGTTTCTTTTAAAAAGAACTTATGATACGATATGGAATGTTTTGCACACTCACTGCAAGTAGCCATATAGCATGCAGTGGAAAAACTGCCTGTAAAAGACGACATGCTATGGTCAACGAAAAAGATAACGAGTTATTACCATCACTCGAACGTGCCCATAGAACGACTGGACAGAAATAGAGAATCATCAGGTGAGAAAATTCTGTATTTGAAAGAAAGTTTCAAAATTCATTGGAACAACAACTACTATATGGTGCAATTTTTGCGGGATTTAAAAAATGTTATAAAAGAAGGTATGGCCACTCGGGATATAACAACTCTAGCACTTTACAGTAATCAGTTGAAATTACTTAAAGGATACAAGAATACTTTATTGTACTTCGAAGAAACCACAAGAGTCAGTTCGGGTAAAATGTAGCACTCTTGATCATAAGTAATTTAAATGATATATTCTCAAAAAGAAAATTTAGTGATTTTTACTGTAAATTTGTCAAACTGGGGCTTTGGTATCGGTTTTGGAAAGGAGCTTTACAATTAAATCGATCACTACTTTCCAAACTACAAAGATAGAATTCCAGACAGGATGTGTACTTACTTAGACCCATGGTTCAGAAATGTTTTTTCACCTGAACAGAGTGCCACAATTGAAAAAGAATTGAAGGATTTCTGGAAGTCTGAATTAAGAAAGCTAGGATTTTCGGAAAGTGGAAAAAGGAGTGCTAAGTAGATTTTGGAAATTGCAGAAAAGTCATCGACTAATAAAATAAGGTAGACCCAAACTTATCTAATATTCATTCAAAAAATAAAGCTAAATTTTGGTAGGTATTTGATAAGTTTGCTAAGAAAATTTTATCCCAGTAATTCCCTAAGTTTGATGCCGACCTTAATACTGAACAAGCTTGGAAACATTAGTTTAGCTACTATAAAACTGAAGATTTACTGGGTATGAAATCCATTAGAATGGTGGAAGAATAGGAAGCATTTATTGCTAATGTTATCTTGTTTGAGTAGATGTTTCTTATTTATACTAGCCACCTAGGTAAACTCTGAACGTCTAAACTCAGTATCAGCCAACATATGCAGTGCAAGGGGTGCAACTAATGCTACAAGAGTACGTATCTTAAATAATATTTATACATGAAAATCTCTGAATATATGACTCTCTGAACTATAAAACTAAATTTAATTGATTGTTTTACTTGTGAAGTGTTGGCTGTTGATTGAATTTTTCGCATAAATTCATTATATACGTTTTAAAGTTTCAATTTAAATTATAATCAATTAATATCGTGAGAGATTGGCAAATTAAAAAATTTGAGACTAACTTTAAAAATTCATATTTTGTGTGATTCTAATGGTGATAGTTAACAATTAAATGACACACTGAGCACATTATACGATATCTTACTATCCACATTTGTAATGGAATGATAAATTCTTTATTTATTGTACAATTACATTATTTACAAAGAAATATGATTAAAATTGCTAAACTACAATTTAATAAAACAATTTAGTAAAACAAAAATAATTATGGAAAAAATGTAAATAATTTACCACCAATATCGAATCGTGTTGAAAATTTCATTTCGTACAGTACTCGATATAAATTATTATAAATCATGTTAAATATATGTGGCAAAATTAAAAAAATACAAACTTAAGTAAAATAAGGTTTATATCTCACAGAACCACATTTTAGAACCAACTTCTAGTTTTATAAGCCCAAAAATTTATATTTTTATTATGAATTATCAAAAAAATTTAAATGAGTTTTATTACTGTAAAATTAAAAACAAACTTTTCCAGTTATTATTTTCAAATAAAAATCCAATAAGAGTGGAATAAATGTATTTTCACTTGATACATACATATATATACGATCCTTAATAATGTTTAAGTTAAATCCTTCATTAATTAAAGATACTTTCATATGTTTATATGTAGATGTTTGATCGATTTTATTACAAAATCTTATAAATAGGGGTTGTTTATATTTTGGCAAATTTTTGTATACTTCTAATAAGGTATTCCAAGGAAAAGTCTCTTCTGTAATATCTGTGGCTATCATACCAGCCTTTCCGTCATTTTCAGGGATTTTAACACCATATACAACCACCAAATTATTATTTAAAGAAGCTGATAAAATATTTTCAACTTCAGTAGTAGCTACGTTTTCTCCTTTCCATCTATAAGTGTCACCAATACGATCAATAAAGAATAAATTTCCATATTCATCTAATTTTAGGATATCACCCGATTTGAAAAAATTATCGTTTTTGCTAAATAAGTTTTTCTCCAATTTTGATATTGAATCTGTTTTTCTAACGTAACCATCAAATTTGGTGAAAGAAAGCACTACATTAATTAATTATAGCTACGTGGATTGACTTTACCTACAATCTGACCGGGTTCAGATACTTTACATTCAATACCCATGTTTTTTTCATCCCTGTGAATTTCCCCTGTATTCAGGTCGCATTTAACCAGTTTATAAGGGCAAAATCGTCCCATCCAAATTGGTAAAAAACCACAAGAACCAGTAACCCCCTCCGTATTCAAGGCAGCAATATTTCCTTCTGTACTTCCATATACTTCATATATTCTTTGAATATGAAATCTTTCTTGAATTTTCTTCCAAACTGTAGTGGACAATCCATTTCCAAAACAATACCTAATTTTAATATTTTCTTCTCCGGGTATATAAGGCGTGTTACAAATGTATCTACATACTTCTCCTACATAATGGAAACTCTAAAATATAAATACAAAATACTGTAAACTTGTAAATAAACCAATCTTTAATAAATCCTGATGCTGAAAACTGTTCTCTTAGTAACAATTGACAACCATTAAAAAAGCATTGTAAAGCAGTAATAATACCACCAGTTGTATGATACAACGGAATAAATATGTAAAGTTTGTCATTATTATCGGTCTTTACAAGAGAACAGTTTGCTGAATAACTCAACATTCTAAAAATTAATTATATATACTTTCTATGAGTAATAATAGCTGGTTTTGGAAGACCTGAAGAACCTGATGTGTATATATATCCAAAAACATCTTGAAAATTAAAAAACAATACCTTTTAAAGTTGGTTTATTATCGCACATTATATTTTCATTTGATTCCTCTTTTATAAGAGTATAAATATTTGGATAAATTGAATCAAATGATTTAATTTTATTGTACAAGTAAATTTCAATATTTTTAAAAGATGAACCTGTTGAAAAATTATGAATATATTTTTTTGAGGCTATAAGACCTTTGCATTTTCCTTCGTTGATACAATATTCTAGCTGCTGGCCTTGTAAGTTAAAGTTTTGAAAAGAAACAATGATACCAATCTTAATGAGTCCCAACCAAATTATAATAAAATCTGGACAATTTTCCATTAAAATAGCAACTGTATCCCCTTTTTTATAGCCCCTAGAAATAAATAAGTGAGCTATTTGGTTAGAAATTTTATTTATTTCATCAAAAGTAAATTTTTCTCCTGTATCCACGTTTATGAGTGCAGTTTTTGAAGAATACTTTTTACATGTATTTTGAAAGTCATCCAATATAGTTTTACCAGTTCTTTCGTAATAAAATAATTTGAATATCGTTTTGGAAAATGAAATAATAAACTTCATGTCCCTTGGAAATGTCTTGAGAATATTTATCAGAAAACGCATATTTTTCAATATATATTTGATGATAAATAGTATAACTATGTAAAGTATCGCATTTAAAAATATAAACATGATTTTGTAATCAGAACTTAATCTTATTTAAAAAAACGATGTTTCGTATAAAACTGTAATCTGATAAATAATTGCTAAAAAACCCAAGAGATTATTTTTGTAACACCTCATTGAGTATCAATTGTAGTAATATTAAAAAATAGTTAATATTTTTTACAGAGAATTAGTTAAAAAATAATAATTTGCTACCTAAAAGAAATAATTTGCTACCTACAATAAATAATTTGCTACCTACAATAAATAATTTGGTACCTTCAATAAATAATTTGCTACCTAGAAGAAATAATTCTTATACTTTTTTATAAATAATTGTGCGTGTGCCCATGAAATTTGAGAAGTAACATAATTACTGTATTTACAATTTTGCATACAAAAACAAAAGGCAAATTTCAAAAAATTTCTTATAATCAATAAAATTAGATAAAATTTTTAAAAGCTCATTTTCAATTATTGATGTAGATTTTACAATTTATACAATTAAACTATTAAGAATATCTACTTTCTTCCCTCGAAAATAAAAAAAAAATCGCCTTTTCTTATAATCACAAATATCTCTAAAATTCTTGAAAATAAGAAAGTATTTAAATA